>JAUTBX010056663.1:0-12780 GCA_032361465.1 Lepetodrilus tevnianus | reverse complement strand
CGCGATACGTATCGTATCGTGAGCCTGGTATCGTGATACGCATCGTATCGCGAAATAGGTGAATCGTGGCACCCCTACAGAATACCATACCTCATTTTTTTTATCTGAAATTATGAAGAACCCAATAGCATTGAATGGCCACAACTCAAGCCATGCACCCACCTGTTTTGTCCCTAGGTGCTGTATAACGCAGGGCAGGTGAGCAGTGTGACCCATCCTGACAGTCACGATGGTCTGGTTCCGGGTGAGGTACATAGAGTCCTTGAGAGGGGGTCTCTTGTAGTGCGGCCCAGTGTACTGCGGCTCCCGCTCCTCATACTTGGGCCGGTACCGGGGATCGGTACTCAGGTAAGGGAGCTCACTCTTCTTGTGCTTCCTGTCTGAGGAAATAGAGAAGAAAATAGTTTATTAAAATTTGTAATAAACAAGTTTGATATTTATTAAAATAATGGTTAAAAGTAATGCAAAAGATACCAAATAAAAGTTAGATATAAACAGGGTTTTCTCTCTTGGTGTTTCATTTGTGGAGACATGAACCATGTATGTGAATATTGATCATCTTGAAGGGGAAGAACGGCATATTTTCGTAATGTTTAGGTTGGCGACAAAAGGTTTAGGTACTAATGAAAAAAAATACAGCAATTTCTGTCAAGTTTGTGTTAAGATAAAAACCCTGGTAATGAATATGGTTATCCATTTAATCGTCGATTTTCAATTGGTTAACTACATTTATACACAATATTATGGATGAATAAGGCAATGAAAGTATTACCGGTATATGGTCAGAAAATATCCCCAAGTTATAACATCTGAAAAGAATACTCTATTGTATTGTAAATTAGAAGGTACTTTTCAAACTCTTTACAATTGAAGACATGATTACTACAAAATTGTTGGCGAGTTTAGAAACTTTAACATCTACCGTAACCTTCTATGAATTACTACTTGCTATTTCCCTAGTTGTCTGCAGTGCCAAATCCTTTAACACTGTACGAACGACTTTCTAACACCAGCAGTAATAAATCAGCTAGGAAATATTTTTGCACATTGCAAATTATTGGCAACGCATCCTGCAGTAGTGCCATAACCTTACGCATCGTACATTTCATTGCAATTCCTTGTTTTCCAAGGTAAACAGCGTGCCTGGTGTTATATTCACCTAACTGTCTTCAATAATGAGCTGCCAACGCGAGACCTCCGTAACAGACATGGGATCACTATCAGTATTCAGCGCAGACGTATAAATCTCGCACAATGTTCTGGGATTCTAAGCTCGTTCCCTCTAACTGTGCAATACCTTAAGTTTTACCCTTCAAGCCACTCATTACTGAACGCTGAATTATCGTAATTACGGCCCCGGGAGATTTTTTTCATGTCATATATTTACAGCCTGTGACAATCCACCGCCTCTTTGTGCATCAGATGACAGATCCGACTCCTTCAAATTTGAAAGGTTTCAATTTAGTTTTCCATAAATCGAACCAACACATACAACTTTTAAACACAGCAACTAATTGGCAATCAAATTTTCTTTATCTCGCATAAAGTCATTTTCGAAAGGAAAAAATAAATACCTCGTAATTATCTTGTCTAGAAAGAAAGCATGTACCTATTAAGAAGAATAAAAGAAGTGTTGCATTGTCAAAGTGAGATGCAATAATAGTCCACAATTAAAATAAACATCGGCTCCGTACACAACCATTTCTTTCTTTGATGTTTAACAGGAACGAGTTAATAATCGGGCTTGGTCTCCGATGTAATAACAACGTGCATGTTTGCCATGTAGGCTGTGCTTGAAGAACAATCCTGCCACTGGCATCAATGTGTTGTTGCACACCGTGTCAACCATCACTCACTGGTATAGGTTCCTATGGCTGTTTACATACAGAGTGCAATGATGTGGCGGAAATAAGCCTGCAGATAGAAACCTGCACTGTCGTCCTGTTTCCACACTATTCTCCTTACAACTTGGTGTTGACCTTGATGCGTACAAGGTAGTGTAGAGGTACTTATTCCCTGCTCTGTTGACTCGGAAGTGTTTGGGCAAGATGTGTAGAGGTTAGATGTTGCTATGTGATGAATGGACAGTGTGATAGGACAGGACTTTGGAGACATTTCCTCAGCAAAGATAAATGTGTGTAAGTGTCTCCGTCATGGTTATTAACTACTGTTGCATGACAGGCACAGTTCCAGAATGTTCCGGAACCAATGCCTAGGTTTGTATGGTGTCTGAAGATAGACACAAGGCCCAGAGATTACGAAACATTTCTGAGTAAGATTACATGCTCAACTCAAGGTTTTGTTCACAAATCCCCATATAAAATTTGAACTTGAGCATAAAATCGTACTAAAACATTTCGCAATATCGCGGTTATGGTCATGTGACCTGCTGCTCAGGTGAAATGATAAGAGATAGAAATGACAGTTTGAACCATTCTATTGCAAGTATGACAGCAAGTATGACACAACATGATGAAAGAGTGGAACACCACATTCATATTCATGCAATAACTATATTTTAAAAAGGGTTGTCAATATTTAATTTAAATATTCTTGAATAGAATGAGTCCATGGGAGTTTGTAGCCCAGTAGGAGATCATTAGATTTCAGAGTAAAAGGTCCCAGGTTCAAATCTGCCCTGGGGACATGGTATGAATGTTTGTGGGAGCTACCATTGTAATGTAAACCATGATAGGATGCACTGTCTGTACTGTTGCAGTGCTGTTACCATCCTAGCTTCATCAGTACCAGCGGGTGCTCAAAGGTTTACTGTAACACCCAGTGCTACAGGTGTTGCAGGTTTCTTCCTGCCTTAACCCTCTCCCTGCTGGATTAAGCAAAGGTACTGCTATTTAGGGCATCTCTGGTTGCCTCCAGCAGGGAGAGGGTTAAACTGATAAGTCATGATATGATACAAAATAACATTAAAGCAGGTCTGATTTCTAAATCCAAATTGAAGTAAAACATTTCAGAATAAATATGTATAAATTACATAAATAATAAATAATAAAACTGACAGTTTATAGGAATATGACCATTAACAACACCAGCTTCTGGCCATTATATGTGAATTAAGCTGTCACAGTTGGACGACTGCTTTCTCAGTCTAACCTACAGGTCCTATCGCCGACCCCACCTCTGACTTGCTAATGGAAACCACTGATAGTATCTGTCGGCATGTATAATTCAGACTAGCAGCTTGAGGTACCGGTGCCTCCACCTCCCAAAGAGATAAATGGTTTTGAAAGCATGAGAAGAGATGACCATCAAGAAGCTGCCCAGAGAACAGATTCTTCCTTCCATTGCAGCTTACACCTGCTTAATTGTCACTGGTCATGAAGAGAATTTAATTACGCTGCATCGATTGCATTGAAGCAGCATAAAATTGGCACCAAAGTGGCGCAATTCCTAAGATGGCATGTACCAACCCTATTATGCTTGAGTCCTCTCTCATTTAGCTGAATATTCTTTGGTTTCATCTAGCCAAGAGTGTAACTGTCATATATTAGTATGTGTATGATATATAGCAGTCAATATATGGCAGTGTTTAACTCTCTTCATTTCAGAGGCAATTTCTACAAAAAAATGTCCCTAACAGCCCCCACTATACTGCCCTGAACACAGTCATAGCCATTTGGATTAATATAGAAAGTCGATATATTGGTTATGTTTTTTTGCTTCTGGCAAATTAAACTATTGTAAACAGGTATATCATTCCACACATTTTTATTGAATATTGTAAATAAGCTATTTGTGAACATTATGAAACAATAGAGATATTAAGTAGATAGTTCTATTGATCTTCACAAATAGTATAACATACATCTATTGAGTTTCACATTAAGTAGGTACTTGCACAATGAAAAGCTTACACCAGATGCACTCACAAATGCTATTAAAAAAAAATACATTGTTAGAAATATCTCCCCTCCAGACAGGTAGATAAACTTTACGAAAATTAAATACGTTGTGTCTGGCTTGCTAGATTTCAAAGGACACGGAATGGTTCAAGACAAATGTAATGTATTTATCAAGTTAAGATTGTGGTAGAAACTATTTTCATCCAACTGCAAGAAAGACATTCCAGGACAAATATATATTACATCGACAAACATGTTTTATGGAAACCAACGTGTATCTATCGCATGAGCCGTGAATATAAGACAGGAAAAACAATTACTTCCGATGTTGTGTTGTTTCAATGTTTCATGTTTCTCTGTGCTGTGAATGCATCCTTGCTTTGTTGGAAGTAATACATCACTTGAAGACCATTCTTGCTGTGGGTGTAAAGTCACGAGCTGTCTAGGACTTTGTGTTTTTATGCCATTTTACCTTGTAAAGTAATTATAATCGCCTAAATCTATACGACTGTTTGCTTATAGAAGCACCTCCTGGTTGAACATGATCTTAACAGAGTTGTTGCACATTTAGAGAAAGACATGTTGAACTTTTTAAAAATGGGACATGCTTAATGATTTGTTTAAACTTGTATTTCAAATTCCAATAAAAATTATTTAACCCCAAAAAAAATATTTTACCAAAGTTTTCTTTTTCTGCCAATTATGTGGATCACTGGTAGACATTTGTCTGGTTTCCAAAAACAAACAAAAAACATCAACCAAGTTTTAATGGAGACACAAATAGTTATTATTATCTTAATATCTTACTAGGTGAACCTAATTTTTAAGCTAATTTTGAATGCCCTTTTCACTAATCCATATATCAGAAGGACTCTGAAGGTTAATATGTATTCCCAACATTAAAATTTCTCTTTGAGTAGCCTAACTAGAAAATGGCTGACATTTGACAAGGTTAATGAGCACATGTACACCCATACTTCAAATTTCTTTAAGAGTAGCTTTCTAGAAAATGGTTGATATTTGATAGCAACAGTCTGGTTTAAAAGTTAGAAAAACAATCATACATTTTTAATACCATTTATGCTCTATAAATGGATAATGTGTTTTTATTCTTTATCTTGTAACACTCAGAAATAGATTTCAATTATCAGTAATAATTTAGTAAATACATTGTAATTCATATTTGTAGTGTTCCAGTTTTACATTCCTGACAATCAAGCTATAGTTTGTTATGAAATACAATGACACCCCCTATATTTGGGAGATTATCTTGGGAAAAACTTGTTATGGAATGACTATTTAATTTCTTATTTTGAACAACCTAAAAGTAAAAAGAAATTCTTTTTGGCACAATTAATAATAAATCTGTTTACTAGTACACTGTATATAGATAGCAAAAATAATTGGAGTACTGGGTAAGAATTATTTTATGTTAGAGGGACGACATCCAAAAAACAGGACAAGCAAAAATGCTCAATTTGCAAGTGCGTGAATCAGCACCTGCAAATTGCGCCTTTTTAAAAAAATCAATGGAGTAAATTATTGATTTGTTTAAAATGTTGGTTTAAGGTTGTATATAAAATAAATAAAATTGTCATTCCATAAAATATATACTAAAAAATATAGGTTTCGATGCCTTTCATGCCAAACTATAACACAATACACATATATTTTCTTTTTATACATGTTTAACATAAAGTATGTTGTCTGGTATGCATGTACATGATAAATCCACTTACAACAGAATTGACACTTTTTCCGACAGATGGAAATTAGGTCATCAAAGCCCTTCCATCATGACTCGAGATCATGGCTCAACATCGTCCAAATGTCTGGACATGATAAACACTAGTCGAAGTGTAATCAAGTTATGAGTCAATACTTTGACAACTATGGCTGCATCTTTGAGCTAAACCGACAGCTTATCAGGCAAAAGCCGTTGACATTTTGACATCTGTAAAGTTATCCAGGGATAGGATTGGTAAAATGGATCAGTACCTATAATTACTCGCTATGTTCACTCGTGAAAATGCAATAACTACCTTCAGAACCTTGTCTCAAAGGAAAGCATCAGAATACTCCATTTTAATACCTATAACTGATCAATTAAACCAAAGTCTGCGTACATACACATCTTTAAAATCATCTGACAAGCAATACTAAGTCTGAATGGTCATTGATATGTTCTTGAGGATATAGAAATTGAAATCAAAGTGATAATACATGTACTCAAAGATTCTTCCTAACAAAGGTTAAAAATAAACCCAGCAAATGCGATTATTCTGATGAATTTTTCAAATCAGCACAGAAATATCAGACAGCTTCTAATGGGAATAGATCTAGATTCAATATTTTATAAACCGATCAACAATCACATCTGATGTGAAATCTGTTACCGATGTCGTTTTCACATCGATGCAAATTACGTGTCGTTAATCATGCTATCAATCACTGGTTAATCAAAGAGGCTGGTGTCATGCCATCGGAACGCAATCTTAGAAGGAGGTGATACAGGCTGAGGCATCAGTGTCCAGGAGAAGCATTGGAACAGTACAGTGTCAAGGTCTAGAGTGGTGTGGCTTCATCAGGCAGACATGAAGCAGACATGAAGCGGACATGAAGCAGAAGATCCAGAGAAAGCAATGGTTAAGGAACAATACCTCCAAATTCACACAAAAATTATTCGACTTCCATGAACTGGCTAGTCAATGATGTTTAGAAAACAATTTTCTATTGATATTTGTTGATGTCTGAAAGACATTTTTATTCCATGTTTTCAAGAAAATTTAAACACTTGGAAGTTTCTCAAAGCTCACTGATTTACTTTGTCCAGAAATTATTTTACAATTTGCATGAATGGAAGAATTATTATCCATATCTTGTGATTATGATGTCAAGTCGAGTTTCTTGATTGTAAGAATGGCTATTGTTACCTGTGACAGAATTCCATTGTCAAATGTCTGACTGGCACAAATATTTCAATGCTCTGAATTACTCTTTGAAATACCATAAACCTGATCATTTGGACAATTTGGGGAGGATGTTCCGGGACAACATAGTTAACTACTCCGCAGACAGGACAGAACTCGTGATTCCTCCTACTCAACCAGAACACAACAGAACATAATGAAACATACAGTATGGTATATTTTAGCATGTCTGATCTGGTACAATGAACTCTAACTGGAACACATTTAATTTCGGGGTTATATTTTGGTTTATGCCATTTCCAAAAGCAGCAGAAGCCATTTCAATTTACCACGATTCAAAGCCAATATATATGATGATAACTTAGTAAACTAAACAATACTTTCTGATTAGTTGCCACAAACTCAATATAGCATCCCAGTAATTATAGATAATATGGAATACTGGGGCCATAGTGGCTGCTACCTGTTAGCATACTGTAGCAGTATTTATTCAGTCATGTCAGAATACTGTAATTATCCAGATATAAACAGCTTACCATCTTGATAGAGCCTACTTGTCTTTAGATACATGTATGCTTTTAACCAATCCTTTAGCTTGGCATACCTGTTTAACCAATCCTGTTATCTTTGTATTCTTTTGGTACTTTAAAAAAAATGGTATGTATAGCACTTTTCAAGAATCTTTCATTTACATCATGGCTTGTCAGTTTATGGCATGAAGAAGCAGTACTGCTGACTGTTGCAGTAAACCTGCGAGCACTGACTGGTACTGATAGACCAAGGATGATAACTGCATTGCTATGGTACAGACAGCACAACCTATCATGATTACATTGGACATTTTATGAACAATGATACCAGGTCTGGGGATTGGATTGTAACCAGGGGACTTTGGCTTTGACGTCCAATGTTCTATCATACCATTGGACTACTTCTGGCCCACAGGCACTTGAATATACACAAAATAAAACACATCATGATCAGCTATACCTTCTGTTGTCAGAAGGGGTTGATCGTGATTTTGTGTGTGTATATTCAAGTGCTTGCGTTCTGGCACCAGTCGTCTTAGTACTGTATGTGAATGTGTGTCCACTAACCAAGCCAGTGTCAGTAGTTGGTGTACTTGTCCATACTTAACCAGTTCTGTCACCTAATCAATCCAGGAATATTTCATGTATAATGAATCGGTTGATCAATCACATCATATGGGACACCGATTTCGAGATATTTCATACTCACATATTCTAAGGAGTATGCCTTTAATATGTCATATGAGAGCATGTCTTTAACATAGTGGAATGTTGATCATTTCAACTTACTATTTAATAGAAAGTATAATAGACACAAGGACAACTGGCTGTTCCAGATTAACAATATGCATCCACACCAATTTCTATTTAGCATACAGCATGTTTTATATATAGAAATATTAATTTAAATAATAACAAGTCCACCTATAAATATAATGTGATCTTTTCATTCTTGAAAACATGCTCAAAATTCTAAGTTAATATTACCCCCAAGCAATGGATCAGTGCACTTCACTTTACTTCTTAACTCCCTGGGGAGTATACAATCCAAACTGCCATTCAAGTCCTAGAAGGTTACATGTACATGTGGTATTCCCGTGGCCAATTGTCTATTACCAAATACACTCAAATCAGTAATTACATTTTAAAATGTAGTTATATCTGAATGTCTCAAGGCTTCTTTCAAGTTCATAAAGTTCAACATTAAATGTATAAAATATCATGGATAAATAATTAAAAGCTGTGCTGAAATGAATAGAGCTAAAAGTTAAAGTATATTCCAAAGCAGAAAGCTGTACCTTGTTTTCTTTAAATAAAATGTTACTAAAAATCAACAATGTCATGTAGACCTTTCACCAAATTAACATTAATTGGGTCCATTTCTCTGCCAAATTTATTTTTAGCAAATGCAATGATTATTATAGTATTGTTCCCTGTCTTATTTCTCAAAATAAACTTTTAAAGTCGCTTGAATTGACTTAAATCTGATTTTCTGCAATTTGCAGTTCTTGAAAAAAATATACTGGTTCCAATTGTTAACTAAAACTGCATCTTTGGGTAAAAAAAAATCAGTTTAAATTTGGCTGAGTTCTCAGTTTTATTCTCTAGAAATCCCGGCCTAGAGTAGGCAGGCAAATACTCTGCTAGATGTTCAAGTGCAAGCCGTCCCTGAATGCATTGAGTAAACACTGTCAACACTGTGCAACACACCATCAGACTGTTTGCTTTGGACGGTGAGCGTCTATTTAAATGATTTTGAGACTGGGTGGGAATATTTCTACTCATTGAGAAGGGATATCTCTTTAGAAATCTGTTCTTTTATTTGCCTTGAAATATCCGAGTGGATTCATAATGTCTTTCTGTATTTAGTAAACAGCAGTAATTATTTTCAATCATATAATTTTATGCTGACAATTGACAAGCATGTATGCATTTTTTTTCATCAAGAACATTAACATACCAGGTATATGTTGTACATTTATATGTCATTATTGTTTTGGTCAAACAACTTGCTCACATATGCCTGGCATCTAAAAGGATTTAGTTTCTTCTGAATATATCTGATATTTAGCGGATTACAGTATTGATCTTGATGTCTATTTCTAAGCAACATTCACGGGTATCATTTCTCTAAGCCCTCATATCCAACATGAAACCATAGTCCTCTCATAGCGATCTCTCACACATGGCGACTGGGCACTTACAAGAGCACTATGGTCTCATAGTGGCTAAGAGAGTTTCGTGAAACGCTACCTGGCATTGTTAGTCTGGATGAAGGTAAAACTGATGTCTTGACGCAACTTGCCGGCTAATCTAACTTCTATTCAAGGTCTACCTCCCTGCTGGATTAATTACAGAATTAATCACCACTCCAGTGGGCATCTAAATTTGCCTCCATAAAACAGGTTTAACATTTTCTGCTAGTAATGATGTTTTCTTTTGGGTTTAAATCTTGTTTAGAGAAGCATTAGAGATGAGTTCAAGATTGGTTCACTCATATACCAGCCTGTCAGTTTATGTCAAGAGGAAACCTGAAACACCTGTAGCACTAATGTTGCAGTAGATCTGTAAGTACGGCTGGTACTGATGGACAACAGATGATAACAGCATTGGTAAGGTACTTACAACACATCTTATCTACTTACATTCATGATCATGTCGGAAAAAGTAACTTCTGTAAACCTTTATGCCAGGTTTGAACTTGGGACTTGGTTCCAGAATCTGATGGTATACCACTGTGCTACCATGTGCACTTGTCCTTAAAGAATACATATTCTAAATTTTGTGTGCTGCCATCCTCACAGTATTTTTGGATCTTGCAGTTAATCTTAGAATGTGCATGAATTAGCATGGAGATATGCACTTAATAAATAGACTATTTACTATTTATTATCAATCCATTTTTGGAACTTGTGCTATACACATTTAGCTATACTGCAGACTACTCAGTTTGCTGATGTCTCAACATAGGGCCATTTCTGCTCTCAACAGATAAGAAACATCAATGCAATGCAATCAATGATAATACCTTGTTGTTCTAATGATATCTATAATGCTGCTTAAAATGTTAAATATTCAATTCAACATTTGGTATTCACATTTTAAGCAGTCTAGACATCATTTAAAATCACTGGATTGTTTGTATCTGATGTAACCTTGAAAAGAAAATCCAATTAAATTATTAGTACAATATAATTAGATATGGTAGATGGAGCAGAGACGATGAAAGTAAATCTGGAACAGACGTGCTATTAACTGGCTGTAATCTGTTAATGTATTGTTGTGAACAGATCATGGACGCCTGATCACGGAGGCTAGCAAGGTTTGATATTACTGTGATAGTTTCTTGCCCCGAGTATCACACGTTCAGTCAGCAGACAGAAACCAGTCAGTGGATGCTGCTGTAGCACCTGCTCTCTTGAACACGTTCCTGAACATTAACGGCAGCATGCAACATCACGGGCTAGTTTTATGACATAATTTTCAAGATGGATCAGTTATTATTCACAAAAAGTGTAAGTCTTAAATATAAGATATCCAGGGTATCGTTTCTCGAAGCTCTCTTAGTCGCTAAGGGACCATAGCACTCTCTTTGCCGATAGCTAAGAGAATGCTATGGTCCCTTAGCGGCTAAGAGAGCTTTGGGAAACAATACCCAGGGCTCTAGACTAACATTCTGAGTTACTTGCCCACAGAGCAAGTCAGGACTAGTAACAATGGCACGAAAAGTGCAAAATGTTAAAAAAGTAGGTTGCCCGCAGTGCAAGTTAACTTGCCCCTGTACATCGGGCATATGTTAGTCCAGAGCCCTGATGTCCCTTGCTTGGCACCTAGCTTTTGGTAATGTTAATAATCATGATGATGATGATGCTGATAAAGTAATAATAATAATAATATTAATTATGACAAATAATGACAACAAAGATAACAAATATTACTACTCACGGAATATTAATTAGATTAATATAGCGTGTTTACATGTACATGATGTGTGCACCAGCTAGACATGCTAGAAAGATTTGGTTTTAATTTACAACCTGTGCCAGATCATTCATAAAACAGAGATAATTTGGTTAGTCACATGACCACAGCTTGAAATGTTGTAAAGCAAATTGATGTCTCCAACAGGAATCTTGTTTCACGGCATTCAATAAAGCACCAGCATCGAAAAATTTACAACATTTTTTTTGTCACATTTAATGATTCAGTCAAGAAACCCATTCCTTAGCGCTTGCATCTTGGCCATACATGTTGAATATAAAACAATGCGTCCAGCGTCGTAAATTGTCCTATGACATCCTGAACGTAATAAATATTGCAATTCCATTATATTTACAAAGAACTTCCTACTTTGAGCAACGAGAAATTTGTTTTTTCCATCAACGAACATTGATGAAGGGTTAAAGAAATACAAATGGAGTTTTGTTTGAATGGCAAGCTGGAATTTGATTGGCTTGATCCAGTGTCTGGGGAATGGGCTCTAGGGAGTTATAATAGATAATAGGGAATTCTCTGTCTGAAGGAGCAAGGATAGGATTATCAGACAAATTAGGTCTCTGATGCGATTCAAGCCATAACACGGCTGCAGGCCATTTCGAGAGGTAATCATTAAAATTACTATATTTTACACAATATTGATCGCTGCTCGAATTTAAATTAAAGATTGAATATGTTTTGAGAAAAAAAATATATAAAATTACTGTCTTGCCGACTTAATTTTTGTCAGTTCAATAAAGCGAAGAGTCCATTCCGTGACTAAATCATGAAGTGACAAATCGTGTTGGTGGCTGGAATGGAGGATTTATTGTAAAATTAAGGCTAAACCTCAAATTAATAAGCATTTAATATCGATATTGTAATTATCACATTATCAACTAAGATTAATTTGCTTATATCGATTAGATTACTTATTGGATCAAAGTAGCTTAAGGTGTATCAACAAGTTGCCAGTTAATTAAATAAACAAAAGTTAGTGATTACTCGAAATTAGCAGAATAAATTGCTATAAAGACATGTACTGTCATATATTCTATGAATTTTCCAGTACGGCTACAACTATTGACCATCAATATCTTGAGGATAAATATGTTAAAACATTTACATTATACAGACTGTAGTATCTAGGTACCATACTAGATATAATGTAACTTCATATATGGTAGAGGAAATATTGATTACAAATAATATTGGTCATAGTGGGACTTTGGGATTACTTTGAGCAGATTATTTGTGGATTCACTCTACTATTAATATGATTAATATTTGCAATGGATGTTGGTTGTTTATATATATGATCATGAGATAAGACAATAACATTGTGTGTACAAAATGAAGACCCATCTAGTTATTCTTAAGGGAATACATATACATGTATAGTAGTAGTAGTAGTAGTAGTAGTAGTGGCAGTAGTAGTAGTAATAGTAGTAGTAGTAGTAATAGTAGTAGTAGTTGTAGTAGTAG
>JAUTBX010056662.1:0-23914 GCA_032361465.1 Lepetodrilus tevnianus | reverse complement strand
ACTATTAATTAGCCACTTAAGTAACATCTTATGAACACAAATCTGAAATCAGAATTAAAATATTCCACCTACATCTACAGTTATGTGCTGATATATGCCGTTTAACCATTAAAACCACAAGGTGGCGCCACCACCCACCAGGTGGGGATGCTGGGGTGGTTCTATAGCCTATAATGCTTGTAATGACCATATATATCTGTGTGCCAAATTTGGTGCTTGTTTCCAAAAGTGCACAAACATGGCTTTTTTTGGAGCTAAGCGACTGGACTACGTGTAGCTGGCTACAACTCGGCACCAGTCTTGCTTTCAAATCGGAAAATAAAATTCACGAATATGACGTCAGTCTGGATAAAAGATCCCTCAACCAGTTGGATGTGTTCGTTAATTACTAGCACGTCCTGGTTTGCTTATGTTATCAGGAGTAGAGAAAATTAATGTGTATTTAGGACTTCTATAACCTAATATAAAAATTCAGGTGGAGCACCAATTTTGGATTGAAAATGCGAATTTCAAAACCAGGCAAATTCAGGATACAATACCAATGAGAGAGGGGGTTCAGATTGTTACAATCCTTACAACACAGTAACCGTCATGACCAGCCCCACAGGAAATTGGTAATCTCAAAAAGATGAAATTAGATCCCACCTCTATAGTGACATCATAATCAGTTTCACCGGTGAGCTCAGTGTGAATCCATCATGGCTAGTGACAAAGTACCAGGTTTAGAACCCCGCTACAATAATGCTTGTAATGAAATGTAATTGGATGAGTAGACCGAAGCGGGTCACATATTATATATGGGTGCAGGCAGGATATACAGCTAAATGGGGAGGATATATTTCCAGTATCGAAGGAGATTGCTAACAAATAGTAATCACCCCTTGGCTCGACCGTTAGTCCGCAATGTCAACAGAAAGTATGTACAGGAATCATTTCCTCATTAGTAAAGTTAAAATTAACCACAAATACATAGAACAGCGACAAAGGTCATGATCTTTTAAGGAGATGACCGTCAGAGGTGTAAACTGGTTAACATAATGATTGATGAGTTGAGCAGGAAGGGGAGTGCATACAGATACATTGACCAGCGTAATATGTGTAGTAGTGCTATGGTCATACTCTGAAGGGTGGACCTGGTGCATCATAGAAATAGATGATGATTATTATAATTATTTTATTGTTATTTTTACTATTATTATTATTAATTACTGATTGACTGATTGATTAATTGATTACTTTTCATCACTGCAAGAATATTTCATCCATATACCCACATCGCATACCAGGAAAAACAACCCCCATACAACCATTTATATTTTTTTATGTTTTTTATTTTAATAATGTGATATTATTTAAATTATTATTTATTATTCTTATGGTGCTATCATTTACTATTTGCAATACTCTGTTGACATGGTTAACAGTTTTAAGTCACAGTTATTAACTGGAAGCGACAGGACAACACGCCCTGCCCTGGCCTGGCCTGACATGACCCAAACACACTTTATAAATTGTGCATAATTCGCGTTCTTCCTAAATGGGAGTGAATTGGGCCCAGTAATAGCCCAGGCATCCCATACACCACAGCACTGCTGGATCCAATACACCACAGCACTGCTGTCTGCCGAGGCGCAGAGACAGTGATGTGCTTTTCCTGGCGGCTCCTATCTGCTCCGATCAATAGCCCCCAGTGTTTTAATACTGAGCTAGAACCAGCAGCACTGAGCAACAGTCTCCCAGGTGTCTGACTCAAGACCTCGGTCCCTTGTACTGGGGAAACACATCGAGACCTCGGTCCCTTGTACTGGGGAAACACATCGAGACCTCGGTCCCTTGTACTGGGGAAACACATAGAGACCTTGGTCCCTTGTACTGGGGAAACACATCGAGACCTCGGTCCCTTGTACTGGGGAAACACATCGAGACCTCGGTCCCCTGTACTGGGGAAACACATCGAGACCTCAGTCCCTTGTACTGGGGAAACACATCGAGACCTCGGTCCCTTGTACTGGGGAAACACATCGAGACCTCGGTCCCTTGTACTGGGGAAACACATCGAGACCTTAGTCCCTCATACTAGGCAAACAGAGACCCTCAGTCCCTCATACTGGGGAAACAGATATCTCAGTCCCTAATACTGGGGTGAGTGAGTGAATATGGAGTTTAACGTCACCCATTAGCGACGACTCATACTGAGGAAACGCATCGAGACTCCAGTACAAGGGGGAAACACCAAGACCTCAGTCCTTCATACAATACTGGAAAATAGACCGTAGTTCATCAAGACCAAGACCAAGACCTTAATTAGTCCCTCATACATGGGAAATAGACTGTAGTCCATCACAATGGGGAAACACATTAAGACCTCGGTCCTTCATACTTGAGAAACATAGATCTCAGTCCCTTATACTGGGTGAGTGAGTGAATATATGGACTTTTAACGTCGCTGCGGCAATCTTTCACCCATTTGCGATGACCTTATACTGGGAAAACACCCCCCTAGACCTCATACGATACTGGAAACACACATGACTAGACCTCCACCCCTCACACTCTGAAAACCCATAAGACTGTACCCAGGTGGCAATGTATTATCTATGGCAACAGCTAGAGACAGGTGACATGTATTTCTTAAACATAATCAAGAATGGAGGAGGTAGGAAAGTGACAACTGGTCGATATAGTGTGTACAAGAAGGTGTTTTCTCCATTACAGAAAGACAATGATGTTACATGCATGATGCCGTCCATTTCTGATCAATATTTTACAAGAAGTAAAATTTACGATTCTCATATTCTCTGTCCCGTTACTTCATCTCCTGTTCAAATTGTGTATTGATCTTTCATTGTTAAAATGACACCATTCGTGTAGCCTCCGTCCAAAGTCACGGACATAATTCTTACATCAGTTCAAAGATGTTTCATTCCTCCACTGAGCTAGAAGCTACAATTAACTGCAGGATACGTAAACATTGACGTCCATACTAATATTAGCCTCAGGTAAACTTCATACTGGCATGCCTGGTATAAAGGGACATTAAATCCACATTCAGTGGCCCCTATTCCATCAGACTCCAAGAAACATCCCCTGGCCAGTGTTATCATCTGTGGACCCTAAGGACCACCATAGCCCCGCCATGCAAACAGATCACAGGGATGACTAAAGCCAGCCTTCGTGTCATAGACCCTGGTGCTGCATGGAGCCAATGGTAGAAATACTGCTTGAGATGCACGCATGCACAGTTT
Source organism: Lepetodrilus tevnianus (assembly GCA_032361465.1). NCBI lineage: Eukaryota > Metazoa > Mollusca > Gastropoda > Lepetellida > Lepetodrilidae > Lepetodrilus > Lepetodrilus tevnianus. The sequence goes on along the minus strand of JAUTBX010056662.1, from coordinate 20,669 downwards.
ACCACAGATACTGGTGGTCCCTATGAAGGCCCCTGAGGATTTATAAATGGTTACAGGCAGTGGGCAAGCATACCAGTCTACGCCCACACAGACACTGGTGGTCCCTATGATGGTCCCTATGATGGTCCCTATGATGGTCCCTGGGGAGTAATAAAGGGTTTCAGACAATGTCCAAGAAGACCTGTCTCCCATACAGAAACTGGTGGTCGCTATGAAGGTCCCTATAGGGAGTCATAACTGGTTCTAAGCAATGTCCAAGAAGACCTGTCTCCCATACAGAAACTGGTGGTCGCTATGAAGGTCCCTATAGGGAGTCATAACTGGTTCTAAGCAATGTCCAAGAAGACCTGTCTCCCATACAGATACTGGTGGTCCCTCCAATGGTCCCTCTGGTCCCCAGGAATATAATAAAGGGCTCCAGGCAAATACAAATCTCCCACACAGAAACTGGTGGTCCCTATGCATGTCCCTCTGGTTCCCTGGGGAGTAATAAAAGTATTCCAGGCATGTACCTGTACCCCACACAGTGAATGGCAGTCCCTAGGGTCCCCAGGGATGTATTAAAGGTTCCAGAACCCGAGTCTGAACTCTGACAGAACCCCTGCAGTACATCCTATCATGATAATACTGACACGGTGGGCTGGACACGCTAGAAGAGTATATATACACAACATGCCGGCACAGAGAACTCCAGCAGTGCTAAGTAAGCCTGATAGTGAATACCTCTAATGTACAGTGGGGACAAGGTCATGAATCTTTAATACCGGAAGGGTGACGGCAACGGCCATAAATCTTGCTTAGAATGATCAGGGAGAATTTGTCATGTAAACAATGTTTAATCAGATATCCCCTGGAGAGTTGCCAGTGTTTAAAGGATGGTCTATCATTTATGCAGAGCAGCAACCATGTTATCAAAAGCTTTACCTGTTATAATCTGTTGGGGCAAGTACTCGGGTGAGTGAGTGAATTAGCAAGAAGTCAAGAGACCATTTCTGTATATTTCATGCCATTGCTGCCAATATTAATAATGTATGTCTTGTAGATACCTATCTTTATCATGTTTTTGACTTTATCAAAATGAATTACTGATAAAATGACATATTTGATCAATATTGGGGTATATAGGCCTACATCTGCAGTGACTTCAATCCAACCCTCTCCAACCCTCTCATAACACTGTCATGATGAGACTCATTAGGAGCACTGGCGAACAAACTAAATATAGACTATTTCAATTACCGAAGCTCGTTACAATTCACACGCATCTAGTTATTGCTTATTGGGCTGGTTATTGTTTATTTTAACGACCATTCCTTCTTTCTCAGAGAAGCACTTTACTCCGCAACATAGCATTCAAACCCCTTGACCCAAACTTCCGATAAAATGTGACCTTCCTTCGGGATAATAAATCTAATCTCCCCAGCTTTGTTGGTTGCCATGGTTCCTGTAATAAAATTAATTTAAGAAACCTTGCAAAGAAATGATCAAACGCAGTAATCTCTAGGACAGCATAGAACTCCAATAGCCTCCTGTTGCAATCAGAGTTAGGGACGACATTGACGTAAAACTATACCAAGGGCTGCCTCGATTACAGCTAAAAGCTAAGTAAGTCTGTGTAAGTAAGTCTGTGTATATAAGTCTGTGTATACAAGTCTGTGTATATTGTGTACGCACAAGGACAACCTGAGCTGTTTCTGTCACTGTGTCAGTGCACACCCCATTCTGACTGAAGCCTTAACCCTCTCCATGCTGAAGACAACCGGAGGTGCTCTAAAGAGCAGTGTCTGCACCTAATCCAGCAGGGAGAGGGTTAAAGTTGACTCCTGACGCACATCCCCATTAATCACGTTATAACTCAGCCATTACAATTTACTGAATTCACAAAGGTCAGAGATGGGTGAATGTCAGCATAAGGTGAGAGCAGTTGTATTTTGTTAATTTAGATTTTTATTGTTCACAACATACCTGCTGGGATTGGCATTACCGATATGTACAGGACAAACCCTCAGTGTTGATTAATGATATGCAATTGTAATGTTAAAAATTAACAAAATCATTTATCATTCTCCATAGGTCCAATGTTAAAAGGTGGTCAAATCTGTAATTTCCAGGGGGTCACACAGATACCTTTATTGCCTTACTTTCAATTTCTAGATCTGAGTAATCACAGCAACACACCATCATGATCTAATGGTCTAAGATCTATTGACCACAGACCCCGCAGCAATAATGACATGTCTATTGTTGTCAAACCTTGCTTGATGCCAATAAAATCTTCTATGTAATCTATGATGTGTCATTGTGTCAAATTGCCATTATTTGTCTTGTTGAAAATCAACAGGTGACACTACGGCCACGACAACAGAATAATAGGCTAAATAGCACTCAAATTGACACAATAGGTGTTCCCCAGCATGTAGACATATCCTAAAGCTACCACGACTACACCAGGTCTACACATAGAAATCAGAATGGCAGATTTAGTGCTGGACCGACCAAAGTATCTCCTAAACCATGTGCATGTGCTGATTGCAGTTTGTGTTAACCCTCTCCATGCTGAAGGCAGCCGGAAATGCCCTAAAGAGCAGTGCCTGTGGCTATTCCAGTGGAAAGAGGGTTAAACCAGAGTGAGTAAGAGTTATTGTTTTACATCAGAGTGGGAAGCTTGCAACCCTCTCCATGCTGAAGGCAACCAAAAATGCTGTAAAGAGCAGTGGCTGTGCCTAATTCAGCAGGGAAAGGGTTAAATAATAAATATGAAGACCACGAGAGAAACGATTACTGGGGAAATAGAAAGTAATGGCACACATGACACTGATGTTGTGTCATCATAGTCACATGATATCATGAATGATGTCACTATAGGCCATTTAACGAACAGAATACATTGACAAATTCTTTACTAAAGAACCCCAGAGTAAATCATAACTGAATTTGATGTTCATGCCATAACCATTACTACAAGTACAAAACTGAAAACTGCATACAGAACTAACTTGTGAAAACAATGCACGTTATGTAACCGAATAAATATATCATTATTATTATTATTATTATTATTATTTATTAAATAAATAATATTATTAAATAAATAAAATACACATGTTCTATATATTGTACATTACTATTATTATTATCCATTAATATTGGACACACGATTACCTAAAATCACGATAAAACTGTAATTGTGACGAATCCAGTAGAAAATAGGGTTAACAGTATAAATATTATAATTTCTTTTAAAATTCACTCATGATTATCTTAATTATAGCAAGCATGCACAAAACAGCTATAACACTGTTACGGCGGTACGCAACCTACACAACCGTATTCATGAAAGACTGTCACTTCTCATGTTTCAAGGAAGATACAATTATTAATAGAATACATAAAAGATTGTTCAAGGGCATGTAATAATATTAGGCTCAGACCCCTGAGGCGGAATATTAAATATGTTAATCATAGAAAGTAGCCGCACTGTACTTGCTGAGTAGAAAATCACATGTATTACCCTAATCATAAAACAAATATAAATATAAATACACACACACACACACACGCACGCACGCACGTACGCACGCAAACAGAGATTCCTGATAATAAAATAAATAAAACAAAAAGTAAATATAAATTAAATTAAATACAACAACAAAAACACAGATAAATTATGACTTGATGAATTAAATGAATACAGATTTAATTATTTTTTTGTAATTGGGTTTTAGAGCCGCTTTCAAAATATAAGTAATATCCTGATAAAAAAAAACACAAATAAAAATAACCAAGCCCAAATAAAGTAAGACTAGATAAATACGGATGACACAAAATCTGTTTTGTGACATAGTATACTCAGACAAGCATCCTAGTGTATTGTGTGGTCAACAATAGGCTTTCCCAGATCTAGGCTTAACATTGCTTAAGTACACGCAATACCATTTTACACAGTACACTCCATATATCTACCATGTCTATACTAATACTATACTTGGAGGGTTTTGTGCAGTGAGCCTGGTAACCCTCTCACTGCTGGATTAGGCACAGACGCAGTTCTTTAGGGCTACTCCGGTTGCCTCCAGCGTGGAAAGAGTTAATCTACAGCCAAGAGATAGCACTGATGATAAGAATTGGAGGAAACAGAACACCAGATCCTAGTGTGCATATTCCACCCTTTCACCCTTTCTCTGCTGGATTATCCCTCTCCCTGCTGGAGGCAACCAGAGATGCCCTAAACAAAAGTACCAGTGCCTAATCTAGCAGGGAGAGGGTTAATTAAGCACAGACAAAAAAATTGTTGCATCTCCTGTTGCCTCCAGCATGGAGAAGGTTAATTGGTTTATTTGCAGGATGGAAAGAGAATAACGTGTGGCATCCATTTTTTTTCTCTCTTTCAAGTTTCGTTATTGATATAACATTACAATTACAATTGTCAGCAAATTATTTTGCGCCTACTATAATGTAGACCAAATTAATATAGACAAGGCATCAGGTATAATTTGATGATGGTAACGATTGGAAGTGACATTTATTGACAGTAACCTTGGTAACTGAGTAATTAGATATTCAAAAGTTTGACATTTTTATTCACAAGAAAATGAGTTTGGTTCTTTAAAAACCTTTCTTCTCCACTTTTGTTACCTGAATAATTTGGTTTCTAATTTGATTTTGAAAAAAAAACCATGTTCACCACAAACATGTATTTCACAAGGGGATAAGTTGTCTCTGAACATGCACACACATTTATTTCACAATTGCAACATCATGTTTTATTAGTCCCAATACGTGACAAACAAGTAAGAAATATAGCAACATATAACAGTAATTTTCATTATTTTCATTCAAATACCACCAGCATACTAATACTACCACTCTATGGCAGGGGAGAAAATCAAACACTTTCGGGCATTTCCGGTTGCTTTCAGCATGGAGAGAGTTAATAAACTGACAGATACGCATAACAAAAGGTAACAATTATTTTTAACAATAACAAAGACTGAAAAGTTGAGCCAAGCTCAACACACATTGTACACACACCTAATTGTGCGCATAGGTCCATACAATATACATATGCCCACTGACAAAGTGATTATGTTCGTGTCACAATAGACTCTAATACAGTCTTAGAGAGTGTCAGTAATTCCTACTGATCGGTCTTATGTTGATGTTGAAAGAACCCACCAAGAAGCTTTTACCCGCTGAGTTTATGCATGACTAGCTACGACTATTTAGGCAAGAATACCGGTCTGTGATTGAGACCATGGCATAGACCAATGCCACAAAAGACCCATTTAAGTCCACCACATTCCTCCTCTAAAGATTTGCTTTAAGAATATACATCATGGCTAGCCTTACATAATGGCTTAAACATATTCTACATATGTCATGGCTGTCAGGAAAATAAATCTAACCTAGATCTAGAATGTGCACCCTTTCCCAGCTCGCAGGAAATGTCAGGGTTCTACGGTATAAATTTAACACTCTGTATGGCCCTAAGGTAGAATATCAGGTCCTATGGTAGAAATTTAACACTGCATGGCCCGTAGGTAGATTAGAGCCACATATCATGCATTCAGCCAGAAAACAAAGCAAGCAAAGCAGATTACTCCTACCATTGACACAGACTCATTGACTTGTGTCCAGTAGCGGTGTGATGACAATACATGCAACTTGTACTACAATAGTATACTACAATATTGCCAATAATAATATATTACAATATTTCCAATAATAATATACTACATTGCCAATAAATTACTACCATAATGCCAATAGTACACTACAATTGTGTTAATAATATCTACAATACTGTTAATAATGTACTATAACATTGTCCAGACAGTGACACCCTTGACAATAGTGTATCATGATATGGTAGATAGTTAATACTGTACTAGCTGTACTATTGTGCTGACTATGAAGCGACTTCCAAGGAGGGTTCAAAAAGTCAATCATTTAATCCATGCATTGTGCTGCAGGAACCTTGCTCATGTTGTTTACAAGATCATTGCAAATTTCTAAACAAATTTGATTTTTCACTGCCAATTCAATGCGATTAATTTTGCATCCTGGCATTCCAGTTTAACATGTGTTAAAAGAAAATTTAAATATATTGATGGCAATAAAACTTCATTACCGTATCTAAAGCAAATTTGGTAAAAATTGATATATTGAACATAATTTAAAAAGTAGGAATCATTTATGATTTACAAAGCTAACAAAATTCCATTTGAACCATCTCCTAGTCTATCATTGAAACCACGGCCTATTTAAAAAAAATAAAAATATGAAAGCAAGTCTCGGACAGAACAAAAACATCAAGAATAGATTTAGAATTGAAATATATTCATTGGAAATGGAGATTCAGATCAGAATAGAAATACATTTCAGAGAATGGAGTCTGGTTACTGTTTTAAATTACGGTAATCATCAATTTATAGTAATCCAGTATCACTACATTATCTAGTGAAGACTAGCATCTCTGCTACCGTCATTCAAAACAGAATCCGAACATAGCAATTCCAGGATTGATGCTACTATAGCACTGATTATTCCAATATCTGAAACTGATTCTCCTCAACTTGCAAAAACCCTCATCATCGCTGATTACTACAGCATCAGCTGATATGTACAAATGGCAATATACACCACTTCAGAATACATTCATTACAATTCGGGCAGATTCATTTGGGTGTAAATCGCGGCAGTACCTCATCACAATTATCTCAGACATGCACGGCAATGGATATGATAAGAGGACGAGAAAATTGCATGGCGAGGGATAAATTGTTAACTAAATAATCTTGATAATAGGTGGTCAATTCCGTGGGAATATTGATGGCGATCGTGGCTGTGTGGATGCGACGAGGCGAGTAGTGTACAGCAATTAATGGTTGTAACGATGTAGTTATCTGGTGTTAATTCCAAATGACATTGCGTCATGGTACGTTAACTTCACATCAACAAATAGCTGGCGAGTGATGGTGAATATTCCTTAATATGTCCATCGACATGAGAGTCCATCTAGAGTATTAAATGTAATGCATCATAAACACTATCGTAATAATAAGACATTGAAAGCATCATCGTGTTGACATGGATGGTAATTACTGTATTTCTATCATGAAAAGTTCCCTTTGAAATTTCAAAATGCCATGAAACCAAATCTTCTCACGAACCAATACAAGATATCAAAAGCCGAATGAAAGCAACATTAAACTACAAACTAATGCAGATATTCATTCAGATATTTCCATTCAGATTCTCAAGATCCATATTCCATTCAGACAGATACAGTCAACCTGCTTTCCCCAACTCTTTACCAATGTAAATGTAGATTTACAAGTGGTACATAGGCAGGCTACAGCTGTTAAACATTTATAGGCCTTAGATACACTTCCAATGCACACATGGTCTCCATACAAAGGTTATTAAACGAGATGCGTCTTCAATAAACTTGATAACAAATGCTGGTATCTGTCCATTGTGCGAAGGTACAATGATCTATTGCCCCGTAGGGAGAACATTGCTGGAAGGGCAACCAATGGCTTCATGCTGATTATTGTCCCGCCTTCATCATGTCAATGGAATGTGAAAGTCTAAATAGAAGGCAGAAAAAATAACAATGTCAGTTGGCGACCTGTATCCTCAGAGAAATTTTCCTCCTTGAAGAACCTCCTCCTGATCAAATGACAAGAGCGTGAGTGGAACATTTACCAGAAGAAGGTTTGCCCCCTGGTCGTACTCATCAAATAGACAGTGGTGCATCTACTACAGTGTTGGCCTCAAGATCATGATGATCAAATTTCAAGACTAAGGGTGGTGTATTTACTAGAAGAGTTTTGCTTTGTGGTCAAATACTGAAGTGTTACTAACAGCCAAACTGAGTGAGTGAGTGATTATGGAGTTTAACGTCGCTGCAGGAATCTTTCACACATTTGCGACGATAGCCAAACTGAGAGTGGTGTATTTAGTATGTACTACAAGATGCGGACTTCCTGATAGAAACAAATCACAGATGTACACACAGAGATTTGTAGGCCTAAATTTACTACAAAATGTTTGCAGCAATTATAATTGTGAGTGAGTTATTGTTTTGCCCTATACATTTACAGTGTATATTGTTAGCCTCATGATTACATATTCAGACCAAGACTCAGGGAGTCTTACTTTTACCACAACACCACTAGTCATAGTATTACAAAGGTGTTGGGATCATGATCACACACTGATACCGAGACTTTGGGAGTTGTACATTTAACGCAACACTGAAGTACGGTATATACAAAGGTGTCGGCCTAATGATCATACACTCAGACCGAGACTTTGAAAGTCGTACATCTACCACAACACTGGTTAACGAAGGTGTTGGCCAAGGATCAGGTATGTGCCGGGTCATTACAATAACGAAGGAAGGGGGGACAGTTTGGTGTGGAGAAGCCAGGAGCTGTATAATGTCTGCGGACAGAGGAAGTATATTGGCCAGGAAGGTCAACATGTACACACATCAAACGCATTCCTCGGCAAGTTGTGATGGCGGTATTTCTATAGTACAGTCAGTGCTGTGGGAGGGATGCTGAACATGCTATAGCGTGTCAGTTTAAGTTAATTGAGGCTGGGGACATGATACTCCTGGCTTAACTTGTCCCTGTGTTATTTATCATAATGAAGTCACGAATATTGTCCATCATTCTTTGAACAATAATAACTGGACAATGTCACCTCCTGTTGCAACCAACTATACTGCATATACTTTCCTTTTCTTTTTTTGTGTGTGTGTGTGTGTAAAATTGGGTTTAGGGTCGCTTTCTATGTTCTTTCACTAATATCACGACTTGGCAGTTTAGGCAGGAGGAAACCCGCAACATCCGTAGCACTAAACCTGCGAGCAACAGCTTGTACTGACAAGACCAAGGATGATATCTGCATTGCCACTCTACAGATACCTCATCTTATCAATATCGAGTATGCTAACAATATTACACAAAATAAAGTGAGTGAAATATTGTTTTACATCACAGCGGCAATCGTTCATCCATACGTGACAAAAATAAAAATAAAATTTACTTTCTCTTCTAGCAAAGGATAATATAAAAACGTTCTCTTCCTGCTGGATAAAATACGGCATTTACTATCAGACATAGTGCTACTGAGCAAGTGAATTATTGCTTTACATCACATCTGGAATGGTTCACCCACACCCAAAACTAAGCATGGAAACATCTACATAAACTGGATGTGACTTCTACATCTTGTAACTGTCTTAGTGGGAAGACTGGAACAATGAACAGTAGCCCAACAGAAACTGGAATGTTTGCAAGAAATCCATCAATACTATTCCTAATTCAAATCCAAACACAAGATCTAACAGATTCACACAAACACAAACCACACACACTGCGTCATTCTCAATCTCTCGGGGGAGTTCATGAATCAATCTGTCTTTGAAGAACTCTCTCCAACTGCTCCAAGCAATCCCTTTTCAAATTGGACTAATGAAAAGAAAGCACCCGAAAGATACCTAAATCATACCAAACATACGAAAATATTTGCATATATATAAAAAATCCAACCAAATCAAGGTCTGCATAATAAAAAAATATTGGAAATATTCAAAATGAACGTCTTTCTGATATCATTTGACAGTTGAATGATACCACTGTTAGTCATGGTTAATAATAGTTTCCGAAACACGGATATTGACAATATTATTAAAAATGAAATATTTTTATTTTTCAACCATGCAAAAAAAGAAAATGGAGATCAAGATTGTCACACACACTTGTAACTTTCATGCATAAAAATCATCAAATAATCAATAAGCCAGCCTCAAACAAATCTAAATATTACTTCTGACACCCTACACTTGCTAGAATCAATAGTTGACACACTGACGACGACGAAAGTGATATTTGTTTGAATTCTAACTAGAAAAATTTAATTCTGCTGAATGTACTGTTCTTTTGATGTCGGCACCATATTGAATTTAAACATTGAAATTAAACATTGAATTTACACATTGAAATACTGTAATATTTTTTTATTCTGAATTCTGATGAAATACTTGCTAAGCATTACAATTTGATGACCTAGGATATACAGTGCTCTCTCGATATAATGCACTTCACTGCAAGACCAACATTGGTAACAATTTATAATGCATATTATATCTAACAAGTTTTTCCAAATTATTTATTACATTATCATCAATAATTTTCATTGGCTTTAAAAAAAAAATAGAATCTGAAAACCGAGCTCAATCTCTAAATTCTGCATACAATCCCCTCAAAATCACTAGAAAATTCAACATTTAACCTGACTTAAGATAATGGCCCACATGCCTATGGAGCTCTGTGCTAGATTGACGTACCATGTCCATACATAACATTGAAGGAATCCCCCACCAGTGGTTAGTAGCAGTAACCAGGTACCACTACACAGCGTGTACTAACAATACTGAGACTACATCTAGTGTTAAGACCTAGATCTGCCTACAGATACCACAGTGCTTGACCAAACACCCCAAGCCAATTAACTCAGTGCTTGTGATACCACTCGTTATTAAAGATCGATTAGTCCGGATGTTTGCCGTGGACAGTTCCTTGATGGATGTGTCAGTCCGGGACTGCAGGATGTGTCTATCTTGTTGACTGACATTACGGCCCTGTGTCAATACACGCCGAGGCTATTGTACTTCCAAGTGGTGGTCCGGAACAGGGAGTTTACCATACACCTGGATCTGTAAGATTCACGCTGGGGTAGGGCATTAATATCGAGTGCTGCATACACTGGTGCCGATCTGCTGCACGTGTCATCTCACAGCGTCAGTGTCACATCTTCTCATGTTGTAAATTAGATTGCGTTTTTTTACACGTGCAACTGTGTACTTTAGGTTAATAAATAAACACGGGCATTAACTTTAGATGGCAATGCAACTGTATGCTTTAGATTAATAAATAAACATAGACATTAACTTTAGAAGGGATTGGACTATCAATATCATATTTTGTTAACATTGACCATGTTGACGAAAATCTTTCTTTTTATTTAGTTTATTTTTCTGAACTATTATCGGATCCTCAAAACTATACAAAACGTTTAAACCCAGGATGGGTAACCTTTTAACCCTCTCCCTGGTGGATTATAGACAAAGGCATTTCTCTTTATGGCAGTTCTGTAGCCTCCAGCATTGAGAGGGTTAAACAGTTTCATTTCTAATTACTGTTAAAATAAAATTAAATTTAAATTTAAATCTAATTTTAGATATCTTCACTTCGATTTCATAAATAAATGATCAATGCTTTAGGAATAATTAATTATAAAAATATATAAAATGGAAAAGGTGATCTACCGTAGTTTGTTTTCGCTCTTAATACATGGACAGACAAGGCAATGCTGCCAAGCTGGTTCCACAAGGTACCTGAAGGATGATGACCATGATGACTTGCTACAACTTGCTGTACAAGAACATGCTTGTCAACTGAGCTGGAATAGAGCCTGTCTCATGTCTAAAAGAAATAATATTTGTAGGCCGTCACAAAGACCATTTACCATTGGATTGTCCAAGAGAATTTATATCCAGCGATAGATAGATGTGACAGACAAACAGAATCTGAAAATACGTAAAATTGTAAATCTGTTCGAAGGATGGGAACCATAGAAAATGGACACTGAATCTAATAAATAAAAAAAATTTAAAAAAAAATATTTTATTTTATTGTTCGAAGAATTTCAAGAAATATATTTTGAAAGTCAGTTTAACACTGGTTACATGTTTACTATATCTAAAGGAAATATAGCAGGGATAGAAGACGACACTTGCCCGGCAGCCCAATACATTTCTGCTAATGTTAATCCCACAGGACCTGGCTAGTAACAGAAATTTCAAGTTTTGACTATTCGGGCTAGTACATTTTAAAGTTAAGTTCCATCCCGGATATAGCCCACCAAATTAACATGAACTACAGGCTGTACCTCCCATACCAGCCTACTACTACTAGAAGTACACATAGTCAATTGTAGCATACACAGATAAAACATCACTCAGCCATAAGTTTATGCAATATGTGGACAAGCACACAAAAATGTGCCTCATTTCTATACATGCAGACTAGACAGGAACCTCATATCTCTGCACATCGTGAAACTGTTTCATCCATGGAAAGAATACGGTTGCAATATATGTGCATGGCAATTCAACATATTTCAGAATTGCTTAGAATAGTTGTAAATCAAAATTAAGGAACCAGCTACAAGTTTAAGTCTATTTCTACAAAACACTTTTATTGCTACCCAGGCCCGTATTTAACGAAAAGAGTGTACATTTATGCTGGACATATATCAGGACGTAAAGCACAGAATACATGTAAATCTGTGCATGCACATCATGTTTTGTGTCCGGTGTAAATATACGCCCCTTTCATGAAACGCAGGCCAGATTCTCAAATATTATAGCATTTATTATTATTATCAATTCAATAGATATATTTCATTTCGACTTGCATTTGTAGTCAAAAGGTAATCAAATTTGACTTGCAATCAATACTGTAAATCAAGAAATTAATGTGTCACTACTTTAATGCGACCTCTAGATTTTAGACGTAAATCCTACACCAATAAAATGCTTCCATTCATGTTTTAAACCTGGTCTTACCATTAATGCGCAGCAATTAAATGCGACAATACGGCGGTCAAACTTTTTGCATTAATATTCTGCTCGCATTGATTTCAAGATTTACAGTATATTATTTGTTCTGAGAAATGGGCACCACATGACTACCGTACTCTGCCATCCAGCAGCAAAAAGAAAAACATTTATTTTATCAGTATCTTGATATATGTAACTTTATTATAAGTAGGAATGTCACTGACATATATGTATTACCTGACCATGAGTCATCTGTATCTTATCTCCGACCGCCAGCTGTGCACGACAGCACAAATTATGTCTCAGTAATTGAATAACGAAATCACATCAAAATACCGCCAGTGTATTCCGCGTAGACAAATGACACAAATCAAGGACTCGAGACAATGTACGTGTGGACAATGTACATTTACATGATACTGAACATCTTCTTCATCGTGACATTACTAAAACAATTAGTTGTTATACTCCTGCTTTGACTGTGAGCATGTTGAGATAACTTTTTCAATTTGCATTTCTCATAAAAAGAAATAAAATAATCAGTTCCAATTGAAAAAATTGCTGCATGCATCTTATATTATGACTTCTAAAAAAAATCAAAAAAGAATCATCATGGTCATTACAAATTACAATACAGCACATGTATGTCTTTCTCAAACCAAGACTGTCAAATACTACCGGGTATGTGTACTAAGATGTAGCAAACTTAATCAAACCAGAAGGTAACACAGTAAGTCAGGACATAATATAAAAATTGAAAATTTATACAGACAGGTAGATTACAAAAACTACAAAATGGTTCGAATTATGGGAATTATCAGCATGATCAGTTACAATATTGTATACATTAGCCATTTTAATGAACGCTAACAAAGTCTAGTCAATATATAATCATGGATAATGCAAACATATTGATAATCGTGACATTTATTAACTGGATGTTGTATGGTTGAGAGATAATATGGGGTTAATTATAGCCTTTTATACGTTTCCTCTTTTACAACTTATCATATACACAGCACGATAGTGGGTAATGACAGATAAGCTATGGTAAAATGCACCATATGTTCACAGCAGCTTGCAAGGTTGCAGTGAGTAGAACATTAAAGGCTAGACATGCTAGACTACTGTCTGAATCTTCAATAGAAGTTAATACATAGAAATGGTACCATAGAAATGCATATGTGTGCATGTGATAGCAGCTATATGGATCTAGATGTACCATTAACATAGATAATTGTTGCAACAGACACTCAAGTATGAATAAATAAATCTATTGTCAATCCGACACTCTGATTGGTTCATGTGACCCCAAAACATTGCATTCATACTTCAATGAACGACATTTTCTTCGGCCAGGTGCTTGATTGACAGTTTACCGGTCGCGGCTAATGTCAATATCAAATATTATTGCGCTGCGCTTGGAAGTTAAATTATTAAATGTAAACGTTTTTGTTATTTCAGACTATCGAATGAATGTAATCGCTACCAATTCGCGGATTCATACAGTTTGCACATCGTTTTTTCGTTCATACCTCGATGAACGTAAAGAAAATTAGTCAATCCTTAAATGAATAGGAATGGTGTCTGGATAGATTACACTGTAAAAGAATAACTGCCAATAGAAGTGAATAGAGTTCAAGATTGATAAATTGTCTACCTGCCCTGGGATGATATCAATGACATGACAATTATTGTAAATAATAAATATATTTCTAATTAATTGTGTTTAAACCTAACTTAGATTTTATCATATTCATGGCAGGCAGGCCACTGAGGCCAGAGATAGACGTTATAATAATATTATTAATAATAATATTAATAATAATATTAATTATTATAAAATTATAATTATACTTTAAAAATAATAATATAATAAAGTTATCTAGGATATCCATAGCAAGTTTGAATAGCTGCATGATATTAGTTCATGCTATAAAGTGCATAGCACTATGTATACCTACCATCCTACATGAATACTCCCGAGGGAGTAGAGATGGTAAAATAGTGCATTGATCCATTGATTAGAGTGATGCAGCAATTTGCTATGAGTAAGCATTTGAGCATGCATTTGGCCCAATATAAATATATACATTATTATCATATATGTAAAAGCCTGAAGTGGTTGTCTCTGTTCTCTCTCTCTCTCTCTCTCTCTCGTGTTACTACATGGATGTACGCCTTTTACAATAACATACATGCGTGTCTTGTAGCTATCTACTGTTGGTTTAAAGCGAGATACTGTCACAACCACCGGAACTGCCACTGCCACCCACAGCCCCAGTCGGTGAGCCCCCGTATCATGATAAATAAACACTGAGTCAGACGACCACTGCGGCACTACTGGCCCAGTGCGGCCTTTCCCCCCAAAGCAAGACTTCCGTTTACACGGCACACAAGACGATGTAAAACAAAATACACGCACGTGAAAGCCGTGTTATGCCTCGACAATCGTGCACATCACTTACCTCTTTCTGAATTAACCAAATCCACAAATAACACGGTAAAGACGATCAGTGCATGCATCAGAGACATTGTGCGGCCATTTTCATTTTCTATCGCCACCTATCGGGAATCATCGGGGATCCTCGGTGGAAAGCGCAGTGGTTCAGCGGTAGAGTGGGTGGGTATTATCTTTTGTCAAGTTTCACAGATGGTTGAACAAAGACAATAAAACCTACTCGCTTCTCATGACACGTCACGTTATTTACATAGTCTGTAATAAAATACTGTATCTGCGTATGATTTAAACAATATTTGTTCTGAAATAAACATTTGAAAACGTACAATTTGGTAGTCGACATGTAACTTCATACTAACTATTGCCAAAGGAACAGTTGAAAACATAAAATTTAATACAGTCCGGATTAGTAGTTATTTAAAAATAAGGACCATGTGTTATCAAGATAGTTGAATATTAAATAGAAACTAAATACATGGTTGCGTGTAAGATTTATAAATAAAACACTATACGTATGTATGTATGCTATTAGTGCTGCATGTTCTGTATATCTATGCATGTAGAAATGGAATAAATGGAATAAATGTAATTTAGAAAGCGTTGGTAAATATATGGATTTCTTTTTTCTTTTTCTTTTTTTTAAAGTCGATCATCCGGAGTAACACCTGCGTGTATTTGTCGATATTATGACAACAGTCTTTACAAAGAATCAGTTAAATGAGGACAAATCGTTAACGGGCACCTGCACTAAAGCCTAGTAATGGTGCTCAGATGCACAAAAACATGCTGTAGAAGCGCATATTGACTTCTGTAAAATTTCCATAATGCTAATAACTCGACTTCACACATCACCGCATGCATTAAACCGTTACTTTTATTTTCTTTCAATATTGTTCGTCAAAGGTAGAATATAATATATTTTTGTGCAGTCTTTGTGAGCTGAAATAATGCTTTGTTTACCTAGACAGACGCTGTTTAATTACAGGTAATTTTCGGCCTAAAATGGGGAAGCACATAATTGTCCATGGCTATTGTGTGTTGAGACAATACCTGTAGAATAGCAATTGCTATTAAGACGTTGTATGCCACTTCTATTAACACTCGTGTCATAAATACTTGAGCGGTGCGTAAAAGTGTCTGCGGCGGGGGTTGTTTGAAGTCTTCGAGGACTAGTAATTAACATATTCTTGACGACACTCAAAAGGTGAGTTCAGGGGTCTGTTACCACTCCTGACAACAACTTTGGTAATGTTTCACCTCCCAAAATATATTTGCGTCCACCCTGGGGAGAGATGACTGCAGTAAGCCTATATGTACATTGACTGTCCTCCAGTCTAGAGAATCTTACATTAGTATAAGCGTAACATGGAAGGGGAACCGGTTTAACCCTCTCCATGCTGGAGGCAAGCGGAGATGCCCTAAAGAGCTGTGCCTGTACCTAATCCAGCAGGGAGAGGGTTGATTACTGATCGGCATCGTGAACGCACTCCATATATAGTAGCCACACACACACACACACACACACACACACACATACACACACACACACACACACACACACATAAATCAATAATTCACTCACTCACTATAACAGTATTGCACCAAGTCCTCCCACATGATACTCATTATATTATCTAAACAGCATGACCATAATAACGTTTGAAGAGGTGTGAGGAGCAAATACTGTATTCAAAGTATACCCCTAGTAAGCAATTCTAGATTTTTGGTGTGACTCCACTACCTTCAAGGTAGTGGAGTTACAATAGCTTGAGTTTTCGAGGATGGACGACCGTATGAAGATCGTGTATATTAAGTCGATCGTATGAAGATCGTGTTCGGTCGTATAGGGAGTCAGGGACACGCGGGAAATAACTCGTGCGACTGAACACGATCGCCATACGACTGAACACGAATACCGGTACTAGTATGCACGATCTTCATACGATTGTCATACAACTGAACACGACTTCCATAAGACCGTCACATATTCGATATGCCTCCTTGCAAAGTTCGCTACAAACAAGGCAATACATCTTCGGAACAGCATGTAGGAAGCCGGATCTGGCACAGGAAGCCATTTGCAACCCATTTATACACACATCAGACCACGTGATCAAAAAATATCGTATTGATTGATGTCGTATCGCGGTCTTGTACAGTCGTATGGCAGTCCTATGACATTCGTATAGGTCGTATTGAAGTCTTGTAAGGTCTTATGACCATCGCATTAATATTGTGCTAAGTCGTGTCACAGTCGTAACCGGTCATATACAAGTCGTATTTCTATCGTATAAAGAACGTACACCAGCGTGGTGTTGATGGGTTGCAGCGAGTCCTAAACATAGTACAATGAAGTGTGAACGTAATAAAAGTACCCCGGGGGTGTGAGGATGAGGAAGACCCTGCTATTGTTATAGTGGTGCTATTGGATCACATCGCCTGTGCGTTAAGGACTCTCCCATCAACCCGTGCTAAGTCTTCAAGCTATTATGGATTGATGCCGTGGTCGCAGAGATCGAGGACGGTGAGTCATCTCTGCAACGATGACATGTCAACAAGTGCGCACGGCAGCACTAGCCACGTTAACCCTTGAAAACCCAGTTAATTCGAAGGTCAACATCAGTGTATAAAACAAGACAAATGTGGTTAACAGCTATAAATGACAGTTCCGAGAGGTTTTCCTGGATATTAACAGTGTCGTAGAATTCCGTAAGCTACGTGGTTTAAATGTTGTCAACCAATATAGCGGTATTAGATGAATAATGTGTGAGCAAACACCGACCGACATGCCTGTCGATTCCAATCACGTTCAGCGTTAGCGATGGTGCCTTAAATATAAAATGAAATTCCGAGATGGAAAGGTCGTTCAGGAAATTTCCAGTAACGTCATTCTCTCAATGAGTTATGCAGGTTCAAACGCTATTAATATATGAACACAACATTATAGACGCTATCATCTCTTTCCGCGGAGACAGTAACTTTACATGTTAATAAAGTGATAACGAGCGGCTTGAAGATATGAAGCCATCTGACATATTATATTAATATCACGTGAAGTATTTTTTGGAGACGTAGGAATTTTTAAAGTCACAGGAACACTTAGAATGACTAAAAAATCGATCTGATGTATTTATAAGAACTCTACATGCATGTGTGCTTGAAAGGAGTGTATACCATGTTTTGGGCAACGCTTAGGGCAAGTTTTACGATGAGTAATGCATTTATTAGAGATGATAGAAAGATAATGGCATATAAATGGATATATTACTATGAGATATTGATCAAGAGAGTCCATCAAAATATAAAGTTTAAAGTCAATATTATCAAAATTCGTTAATCAGTGGTTAGGCTATCATTATTGCCATATATCATTAATCTATCAGTAATTAAAAATGTATTTGTGCACATTAAATATAGCTAATGGTTTCGTATTTGAGTTGGAATTTTACTCGTTAAACCTAATCTATGGCTTTTATTAGATGCTTATACTGATGAGGTCATATCCAGCAATTACGTGATGTTATTTGCAAATGACTAAATATCAGTTAGTTTATTTTATTTTATACACAATAGAAAGGGATTGGGTACATTATACCAACATAGTAACAAAAACAGCTCCTGAACTATTTACATCAAATACATTTATATAACGTAATATAACACAAAAGAGATAATAGTACGTACAAACGGATAAGAGAACTATGAATAAAATTAAATGGTATTTACGTGTGCACATGCCACATAAAGCTGTAATTATTGATTATAATGAATTATTAATTTTAAATATTTATGTAAAACGCTTGGATTGTTTAATGTACAGGTGTACAGCAGTAAATATATTTTCATTTTGAACATTTGTTATATCTGCATTGTCATTTTATAGAAGCGATAAATCTATTGTAACAGTTCCATTTACAATTTGGTTAATGATTTCAAATAATACATGTATTTGACGGTTATATAGTATACTTGACAGCAACTAGTGATAGTTATCTTTACAAAAGTATCCACAGTTACAAGATATATCGTTCGTTGAGTGGGGGAGTATCGTAATTGTGTGTGGATGATATTATATAACATTATTCCATGTGAAAAGTAAATATAGGTGTTGGATTAATCTTCTTTTTTTTAATGTTGAGATTAAACGAGGAGAGTGTATTAGTAGCTATAGGCTACTGCAAAATAGAACAAGTCTAGATTCATCGAGAATATAGGTAACTATTCCCATTCATTTCATCTATATATTATATACCGGTAAACGGTTTAATATTATATTACTTTATCCATCTGAGATTGTGGTTAATTAATTTAATATTTTACGAATGCTTGAATGATATTCAAAATAACATTTCCAAACATATAATACTTGAAATAAACTCTCGTTCTATTGTCTACAGTGTAAAACTGTTTATGTCTACAGTATTTATATATACACATCAACACGATAACATAATGAAATATTGACACAATAGTTGACAGAGAAAGGGGTATAAAATCAAATTCCTAGAATTATTTCGAATGTAACTGCATGAAATGAAGAATATTATACGTAAACTTCACCTAACCTAACGAAGCGCTTGTAAAATATCTATTTTCTCCAGTATTATTTGACTGACATTTCACGTGTGCTTTTGTTTTTGTTTTGCACCTTTCTTTGAAGATCTACGATATATAACCTTCACCTTATTCTATTTAATTAAGCAGTGCTCTGTATAGACTTTTCGGTTAACTCTAGGAGAACAAAAACACATCTGGCATTATTCCTGGAAACGATTGAATGTAGGAGTGCGGGGTTGGAGGGGAATGACCTTACCAAAATACGTCATGTATGACTTAACGTGAAACAAATAAGGTCCTATATGTTATATGTGTAGAGAACAAAGTGAGGGGTAACTTAAAGGAGCCGGGTACAACTTTCCATATACTACATAATGTATATATGAATAATACCTCGATAAATTGACATGGTTATGCTGAATTTAACAAGCTTATGTAGTCATATATTTATATACTAATATATATCTTGATTATCCTGGTGGAATTGTGTTTAAGTTATAAAAGGCCTCAGTTAAAATATAATAATAATAAATAAATAAATAAATAAATAAATAAAGCATTCCTAATTAAAGGACAACAATATGACGATCAACAGTGTTTTGGCACACACACACCGTGACACACACACACACACACACACACACACACACACACACACACACAGACAGACAGACAGACTGACAGACAGACAGACAGACAAACACACACACACACACACACACAAACAAACAAACACACACACACACACACACACACACACAATCACACACACACACACACACACATAATGATGTACACAATGATCATCTATTAGTTTGTTCAACATTTCTACAATATTATTTAATCCGATCATCCACATGTGTAATAGGTAGGGTAAAGTGATAGGTAGTCGGACACCCTCTGCACTTGGCGCGCGCTTGTGAAGTCTGCAGCAAATGGGTAGCATTCAGAACGCACCCACTTGATAGCCAGAAACCTCGGATGTCTTCTGAATGTCATATTCTTTGCGTA
>JAUTBX010056440.1:0-12787 GCA_032361465.1 Lepetodrilus tevnianus | reverse complement strand
TGGGACTCTTGGTGACGTCAGATCTCTATTTATATCGCGAGAAATCACGAAACAACATGGGCGTCTGAATACTGGCGTCGTCTGAAAACTGGTTACCGGACGATATTATTAGTTATTTCGATTGTTCACGGGTGATACGGTGTCATGTCGGTCCGCAAGATTCCGTATTTCCTGAGGCGCAGTAAAATTAAACCATAATAGGATTTTTTTTAAATAAAGACCCTGGTTTCTTTTTCAATATATAAATTGTAGAGGTGTTTGAGCTGAGTTTGTTTTATGTTTTGTTGAAACGTCATTGATCATGCTGGATAGATGGTGTATAACCAGAATCTATTGCGGTTTGGGTCAAGAAAACTTAAAGCAAACTCGGCTCAAACACCTGTATAACCTATACATTATAAAAGGGGGCTCTATTTCATGTATTTAAAAGAACTACTATATAGTTGAATTTTCGCATCAACTGACTCGGTTCGTGACTGCCATACGTTGTGCGCAAATCGACGTTCTTCAAGCAATAGGATCTAGGAATCGTTTCTCGAAGTTCTCGTATCTACTATCTCGAAGCGATCTATTATACATGGCAATCGTGCATTTACGATTGTGGATATGAGTGGACATGAGAGATTCGATATGAGTGGATATATAGTGGATATAACATATAGTGGATATGAGAGCTTCGATATGAGTGGATATATAGTGCATATAACATATACATGTATAGTGGATATGAGAGCTTCGATATGAGTGGATATATAGTGGATATAACATATAGTGGATATGAGAGCTTCGAGAAACTACACCCTGGCCCGGCTGATATCATAACTGCAGTTTATTGGAAACTGTAGTCCAACTACATAATTGCTATTTATTTACTAATGAATAATTATACGTATATTTTCCATCTTAATCAAATGCAGAATTGAATGTATATTTATGTATCGCTTGTACCACGTGGTTTGCGGAGTTGTCTGTCTGTCTGTGTATGTCTGTGTTTCAAAGGTAGCTTTGATGGATAACTGGAAATTGGGCTTGAGCGAGATAGAATTATCTAATGTCTACACATACAGGTAACTGGAGATTGTATTACCTAGCAGTATCTCCTATTAGAGCCGTGTATATGATGAACAACAAGAAACCTGTGACTGGTCCTTGAGAACACCATGTAATAAAGTTCAAATTTGGCTCAAATAAAAGTGCTGCAGTTTTAAACTGGAGCGTTTTCTACACGTGTGTATTATTATTAATTTACCAGATAATCAAGCAAAAATAGTAACATCTGCTAGAGCTTGTAATGAACAGATTATGATAATACTACTACTATTCCTTATAATAATAATAATATGTCAAACTCCACACTAGGTATATAAAATAAATAATAACATGTTCGCCAACGCATGTAGTTCGTATAATGTATCTGGTATAATTATTACCTGCATACATTTAGCAAGTCGCAAACAAGAGAAGTTATAAAACTAGTTGACTATTAAAACATAGTTACAGTCAAACCATTCGTATTGAATAGTGATGTACATACTATGCGAACATTATGTTATAGAAATGGATTTTAATAATAATAATTAAGTGATTAAACAACGACACGTTCAAAATATGCTTGTGTTATTTTGTTGGCAACAGATTGTAAATACTATATTAGTAATATTATCAGAAATGTTTCAAATTTGAGGTTGCTACAATCAGACATTTTTCTTGAATTAAAAACGTTATTACAATAACCTAGAGGTATAACATTGTAGGTTACAAAATTGAATATCATTCTCAATAAGTGCCTAATTTGGTAATTATGGCAACAAAATATCACATGTCGGGTAAAAATGTCTGTGGGACTACCATGATTATAAATGATGATTTAAACATAATTTGTATTCAACATTGAATGAGGGTTGGTAAACAAGCTGTACAGCTTATTTCAATACCGCTACCCAACAGATAATACACATAATACATTATACATTTGCTAAGTCAAGGTAACATGGTAAAAATAAAACCAAAGAATATGTTTACAAATTACAGTTTATTGTCGTAAAACACATACTCCTACTACTAGTGTTATCAACATTTATTCTAATTGCTACAGCAACAAGTCAATGACTAATACTTACATTAACTTTGACTAAATACCTTTTGGAAATACTCAAGTGAAAATAACCCATACGTTAATAAATTAATTAGCATAAAACTAGTATGTTTAATTTCAATCAACAAGTTGCAAAATGTACAGTACATATCAGAGAAACATAGAACAAGGCTTAGGTCTATAGGTAGATTAAAACAAATCCTCTATTATACAGATGTTACACTTGCATATATGAGGTATACAACCTGGTTTCACACAATCGGATATACATAATCAAACGTCTCCAACAACAATTATAAAGTCCAAGTAATTTTGCTGCAGTATGTAATTCTTCCAATAAAATCGAGTGAAAACGAAGTCTTCCGTCGATAAAAAACATACACGGATGTGAATAAACACATTTTTTAAGGAACAACGTGTTGTGTTCTATGGTCATTCTATTTTGGTCATGTGGTTTAGTGTAGCCTAATATTGCTGTTTTTTTTTGTCTTTGTTTATTTTTGGTTACCAGGGACTTTGATCCCTTATATTGTAAGATAAATAGGCCCCTAGGAGGTTTTACCCTTTGTTTCCCCGTACGCGATATGACGTCCAAAGGTAAAAATGATGCCTAGACTGAATATGTCGACCTCAGTGGCAAAACGTTCGTTTCGTTTGTTTACACTGTTCCTGCTTTCAGCTCGATTCAACAGAAACCACGATGTTACCCCCAAATTAGATTGTCCCACATTGACGAATAGTATACACCACATTGACCCAACAACAACAATGTCGAGAGTTGTCAGTCTCGCATTTAAATTAACGCCAAGAACAGACAATCTGTATAATATTACGTCCCCTCGAAGTCGGTCCCGGACAATTCTGCCAGTTATCCAGCGACTCCGGGTATAATGGATGAGGTAGGGGACGGCGAGGTAGGTCTGTACGTTAGTTTTAATCCCGGATGTACCGAACATTATGTAGATAATTATGTGTGTACGCGTACGTATAGCTTTTATCCAATCTCATGACATTTTGGTCAATAAATATGTTTAAACTAAATCTGTGGTTTTGATTCTTGGTCTGCCGGATGTGGGCCGGTAACGTCTAGATCTGAGTTGCAGGTAACGGCGCTAATGTCTTGAGACGGTTCTCCAGGACGCCCTGAATAACCCTGGAACAGCCTTGTTACCTTGGACTTCTGTCAGCCTGTCGGCATAATTTCGTTGCGACGTATCAATACTTTCCTGTAAAGCTGAAATGGAAGAGAATTTGTTATTTGTCTTTTTATTTTATTAAAACAAAATTCATATCCTAGCCTTATGAAATTTGAAGCTTATTTTACGCCTCTATTCACAAAATAAGACGATACACCGTGTGAATTTACCTTAACTCAGAACAACAGTCAATTTAGCGGTTTCAATACAAACCCACGAAACCAGTGCAAATGTCATCATAAAAACAGAAGTACCATTTCTCTGAATCAGCGTTAAATACGGTCAGTTAAACTTATAGGGGACTGCATGCAATTGCCTGGTTGTTGAGATCTTACGACCAAGGGGCTTCGTGGCTATTCCTGCCATTGTTGAGTCACTTGGTTTATAGTAATTTTATCACCGATTCTTTACATTTCAACGACATGTACATTGCATGCACACGCCAGCAGCGAGCGAAGCCGAACACTACACGTCAATATGGTCCTAATCAATGTCCTACGACCGATCACCTGCTGTATTCATTACTTGAACATGTCGCCGTTCAATCGGTATGGAGAGTAAATCTGGCGTACAGCGTGCTTTGAGGATAGTATTGAACATTAAGTAGACAAGTGCTTTGCTATTGTTGCGAAATGTCGGCTCTCGGCTACCCGGAGAGGCCGCACAGACTGCCGCCATTGACGAGTCGGCGGGACTTTGACGACTCGGAGACTTGTCAAGTCCGGTATTCGATCTGTGACGTCACGGACACACATGGCCCGCGTGGAATCGCTCAGAACCGGAAGTAGCCTAATAGCATTGGTACAATATTGAGAGGTGAGGTCTCAACTTGTGGACGAGGAAAAAAAAACTTGCTGGTGGATGGCTTAATACATCGGCCAATATGATTGGATAGCAATTTAATTATTAATGAAGTCAGAAATAAATCTTTGAGATAAGGAGTGTAGGAACTAACGCCCACGAGTCAGCTATTAGAAGTGCGTGCTGGCCGCGAGCCTCTGTATGAGAAGGTACCGACTGCACATATACCCGGGATTAGGCTTACCTGTGATAGTCTCTGTCCTGTAACTGACCTGTGATAGTCTCTGTCCTGTAACTCAACATGACGGCAAACAACGACACTGTCAAGCGCCGACTTGCCTTCCAGAAAAGTTACAGTCAAGAGGTAACTAGAAACCTTTCTTTAAACTAGTACTAAAATGCTTTGAAATATATGTTTTATGTAAATGCATTATATAGAAAGAAAATGCATATCAAACCATATGAATTAAATATGATTAATTTTAGAATGGTTAATATGAATTTACCAAAATAAAAGGTATGATGTATTCGAATGTCGACTCAGTTGAATGCCAATGCACGTCATGCGTACCAGTAGTGCAAGTGTCGACTCTTCAATAAGCGTCATGCATGCACATTAACTATACCATAGCAGACATCACACATTTCATTACACTGTATCTGACAAAGCTATGCAATATTTACTGTCCGGAAGTGAACGAATTATACCGCTGGAGTAAGTTTTCTAAAGTGTTCTTAATACAGCATTTTGTATTCTACCTTTGGGATTATACAATACAATGTTTTGAAAACGCAGGTTGTAAAATTGTAATACATTGTACACATGTTGGCCAGTTTCCATAGAATCCTTGTAGAATAGTAAGCAGATACATGATGTCCGTGGAATGGAGTCTTCGATCTGTACTCTTATCAATGTTTGTACTCAAAACACCAAACTGTATAAAAGGTTTGTGTTTGTTTTTTAAATACCAATGGAATATACGTACGACATGCAAGCAAACTTTCAGTCTTTGAAGTTCAATTCAAAATGTGGGGTTATAACCGGGTGCATGATTTACCGTATTGGGCCCCGTTCACGGAACAATCGTAGCGCCATGTTAACGCATGCGAGTTACGGCTCTCGTAGCGCGGCAACGATCGTTCTGTGGAACAGGTATCTGCTTATGCATTGGCGAGTGACAATCATTGTATGTATATTTTCCATCACCAACGCTAACAGTTGTTCTCATAACCGATGGGGGTCTATTGTCATCAAGCTAGTATTTACAAGGGGGCGGGAAATAGCGCAATAGTAGAACGTTGGACTTCAATTTTCGCGAAGGTTTATGACGCGATATTGACAGGCATTCGTAGCAACTTCGCGACATTCCGGATCGGAAATATTATTATGTTATTATATCAATTACTGTTTACTATCCAGTGTCAAATGCCTGTAATGGCACCAACTAGGTAATACACGTCCAATATTACACTCCAGTATCTCTCCGTCACTCTCTCAGGTTTATTTGATAGTCCAGATATTTGTAAAATAACTGCTAGCATCGATATTTACAAATACATCTTTAACCTTCAATGTGGACATCTATGTAAATGAACCCGCTGTACTGGCAATATATACAAATACTATGCAGATCTGTACATCTATTTCTCGAGGTACATCGTTTACTTCCGGATTGTAAAATGTTGTGCATATCCATTTACGATCCCATACCATAGAAACACATTTCCAATGCTTATATGTTAAAACGCATTAGATAAAGCCATTCTAGTAAAGTTAAATTATACTAGATACTTTCTACTAAGGAATTCGAGCATTTGATTCTTATACTTTAGTACATCATCGTTTGATACTAATACTTCATAATCACAAACTTTTGAAAATTACGTAGCTTTAGGAACAAATAACGTAATGTTTATGTACTGAATCTATGCTAGAGAATATGAAATGTACTAACGAATCATGCTATGGCATCAGATAAGTACAACGATGCACTGTTATAGGAAAGTAAAGGAACACTTCTGGAATATCGAGCAGAAGTTGCCCTCGATTCATGTAGACCGTTCAGCCCGAATGGAGGGACAGATGTTTAGCCGCATTCTGAATGGAATGATGCCCAACTCTTGGTATATTTAATTTCCCTTGTGAAATTGGTGAGTTCCTTAGATTACTGAACCATCCATGAAGCCATTGCAAGTCCGTGCGTTGCGTGCAGTGGTCACGTGACCAGTCATGGAAGAACTCTCTATTTACGGAACGTCTGCATTGGTGCATCATAGACATGCATAGTACCGCTCGCCCTGGGTTCCTATGTCAAGAATGTGTACAGCGCTGTGCACACTCGGACATAGCTCTCTCATTTGCTAGATTTGCCCACGTGAATTGTCAGGCTTAGAGGAAACATCCAGATTTATGTGTGGGCACACCATCATTAGCAGTATGCATTAGGCTTGATGCTAATCTATTACAAATGCTATTTAACTGGTTTGTTTGGCCGAAGTCCTCCCAGGCTTTACCATACACATAGCCCCTGGATCTGGTTGAAGGGCAAAGTCTTTCATGTCAACCATGGACATGCCATTTCTTCGTCTGACTTATGCAATCGACATCCCTCATAACCATACATGTTTGACTTCGATGGCAGATACTTATACAACTATAACAGTTGGTATTATGGTTGAATATCATAACATGCTCCCGGCTTGGTTCTCCCGCTTGACCATTGCATTTCTGGTGATTTTAGGCTTTTGGGATTTTGTTACTTTCCTAAAATACTCTACTGACGCATTTTGTTTTGGAACCTACAGCTCAATCAGCGTTTCGTTCGTGTGAAATTATGCATTAAATTTCACGATCTCGAACACAGTTAACATGTTCTCATTGAAACAGAAGAATTCTAGCATACAGTACCTTTTGCTATAGCAGATGGTGGGTAAAGATACCGTGCAGTAGATGAAGACATTTTGACTGCAGTTGTACACCAACGGTGAGGTCTATTTCCCAGACCCGTCCTAGAACCGGACCAGGATCCAATTTCCCGGTAATCTGATTGTCTCATGTGGCACACAATATGATCACACTATTTTCCTAACCCTAACTCTAATCCTAAACACGTTGCCCAACCTACATCAACTGACATAAAGACAATTGCGTGTAGTCTCATGGATACTAATCCGCTCTGTTATTAACTTACTAGTCCTATAAAGAAGAGCATTCTCTGCCAACAATGGTAAACATCCAACTGGTTTCCGTCATACAAGCTATACCAGATAGCGGACATTTCATGTTTTAGTGCTCGCACCCAATCATGATCATGATACAAATTGAAAAATGTAGTTCCATATACTTTCCTTTTTACTATTCTCTGATCGTAGCTTCGTAGCATTTAATTTGGCTACTAGTATATATATTATATTCCAAATTTGAGTACAAAGCTAAATAACCCGGGCTGCGTTTCACGAAAGGGGTGTAAATTTACGCCGGACATAAAGCTCGGAGTACATGCACAGAGTTACATGTAGTCAGTGCTTTATGTCCCGATATACGTCTGGCGTAAATTTACACCCCTTTTGTGAAACGCAGCCCACATGAGTAGCTCAACAGCGCCAAACGTGCTAAATATGTGCACCGCCAGTATAAATAACCACAGGACAATTTATAATTTGTGTTTGTACTCTCAAGTCAATTTTAGTCAGACTTATAAACCCAGAATTAAATCAGATATCAAACAGTCAGCGTCATATTACGTAACATCCGTTTTCTAAACAATTCTCTGATTGGCTATAACATATTGTATAACCTAATCATATTGCTTCATTAGGAGACAAGAACAGGTGGCAAAGTACTCAAACTGAGTTCATGGTCTTAGAGCCAGAGTGTATATTGTTGGCGTTATTTTGATGGCGAAACACTGACGACTGTCGACGTTGTTGTGTCAGGTAGGTAGAATGTCACATATTCAGCAATGGGGACAGTTAGAATTAGAGAAGATCGTGGAATCTGTTGAATAGAGCTGAGAGCAGGACCACGGTACCCCGACGTCGTTATAATATAAACGTTTCGTCACTAGCTCGGTCTAGGTAGCTTTATGATGTAGGCATCCATATCGCATACTGGGAAAACAAATTTGGTTAAAATACAGATGAATTTAACGTTCCATTAGTAATGCAATACAATTCTTCAATTAGAGGCCATGATGAAATGTAATGCAATTTTTCAGCATGACAATGCCAACAATCATAGATAATGTTTGTGAGCATGTTGCCTAAACACCAACTATATACATGTTCTTCTAAGGCCCTACAGATTCAACGCAAAATAACAATTATTGGATCAATTGAATCAAAGTTTACGCCAATAATCATCGGTCACACCTTCGGTATACCCCTTCTAAGATGAATTTATGAACATTTCGCATGTTCAAATTTGAAATGTCATCAGTTCCATAGAAATGTTGTGCCAAGAAAATCTGAAGACTTTGTGGTGGACGATCGTACATTAACATTTGGTGACCTTGACCTTTGGTAATAGTAATACCCATGACACTTTGAAGGTACATATGCAGCCTTATCACAGTCTGAAGGGCGTACATCCCTTTAGAATCTGAAACCTGTTTAACTAGCCGTATAACAACTGCTATTCGATTTGCTATAACTCTGCCTTCCGTTGCGTCATTCGGAATTCTAGAAAGGGCACTTGGACGAAGACCAAATTCTACATCCGGGTTCAAAGTGTTGCCATTGCATTAGTTGAAACCCTTGAATCCAGATGAAAAATAATAAAATACGGTTTTTAGAGCAGTTGAACGAAATCAATATTAAATTTAATTTCCTGAATGCGAGAAGATTTACGAATGAAAGATAATCCCACATGAAAATTATGTTTATTGCGAGAGCTGATGAGGATATGTTACTATATTTTAGGTTCTTGTTTTTAAAAGGCGCTAAACAAAATATGATTTTAAATAACTTGCTATTGATATGAATACGTACATTATACGAAACATGGCAATACATTTAATATTGACATTACCATTGAATATTGAGAACTTTACAATTATCATAATTTGAACATAGGTTTACTGAACGTAATGTATGTTTCTTCGTGTTTTGGAACTAGCAAACATGCTTCCACTCAATGAGCGTCCTTTCAAATCTCAGTGAGTTTATGGTATCGAATATAATCTGAGCATGGTGTAAGGTAGGCCGACCAGCCAACGCACTTGATGACAAATTCACATGTCAATATTTAACAACGGGATAGCTCCAACCCATCAACCGTATAACTATAATTCACAATCTCACTAAGACACAATTAAAAATCGACAATCGATCAATGCGCTAAAAGTTGGTATCGAGTATATGGACATACTAAGCTAATAACGCCAGTGATGCGTGACGTTGTCTATTGTTCCTAACTTCCTATGGTTAGCGACTCGTGCCATTGGCGGCAAAGGCACTATGTGAAGCGGAAAACAGGGAGTGGTCTCCCTTTGTGAGTATGACCTCCAGTATCGAAACGTGATATTTCTGAATGGTCTATGCCGGTGTGTAGGTTGCCACGTAGGCCTATGTATTGCACGCTGGTCAACGTCAACATCTTGTTGAGCAGAGTATTGGACAGGAGAGTCTACGCAAACTTCTGGGTTCAATGATGTATTTTTAATGATGATACTATTGAAACAAGAACCTTTAATACGAAAATATATCTACACGAGGGCGGATCTAGCCGCCTCTCCGAAGTGGTAATTTGGAATGCTATATTACAAATACGTAGAATCAGAAGATTTATTTATAAACAAAAATATATGTAATGTTAGGCCCTAATATGATAATAATAGTTCTATATTTGTATAACTTTCACGCCTCTGTCTCCATTAACTGTCCCAGGTTCAAATCCCGTCCAGGGAGCACGGCATCAATGTTCACGAAAGCTACCATTCCGACGCGATCATGATAGGATGAGCTATCTGAACTGTGGCAATGCAGTGATCATCTTTGTTCCGTTAGTTTAGTATTTAGTAGCAGCGTGTGACGGTTTGAAAACGTTCGCTGTTTAATATAATGTTATTTGCCAATTTGCATATATATATATATATATATACACTAGTATATGCAATTAGTGACATTAGTGAAATTAACCCAAACTTGACTGTATACATCTTTGTCGCTTGTCTGCAAAATAAATATAGCTAGGTTTACATTTGGGGATACACTAATAAATCAAACATAACACAAACACATTACATCTAGGTGCTGTATTGGATATTTCCAAAATAACACACATGTACTTTCTGGAAGTTAATTTTACATATATTGATAATATACCTTTTCATCAACGAGTGAATAAATATATATGTTTTAAAGCAATTCCAAATTATATTTAACATTTACAATATGCATCCTAGGTATTTCTGGTGCATATACCCACGTCACACCTTACTGTAAATCACATCCACGCCTGAAGATCTATAACCGCGAAGTAATGAAAGGTTTTACTATCCATATTACAGTAGAACAATAAAAAAAAACGTTTCGTTAAAAATAATACTATTGACAATACAATTAGCAGCATTGGTCCATTTGCTGTATCTATAACAATTCATAGATGCCTGAGCGAAGTCAAACATGAATATTTGACGAACTGATGGTACAGTCCTTTGTTCTGTATTTGCTTCGCGAGCTGGAAATCAAAGACAGCGCCGATGCTTGCCGAAGTGATCCGAGTGTACGAACATCCGTGACGGTCAATCACATTATTTATTGTGTTCAATCTATTCGTGTTTGAGATAGACTAATACACGTTATTTCATGCGCAGCGTCATTGAGAACAGCTACGAGCAAAAATAGACAAAATAATTAGTTGGAACGTTTAATAGAACGTAATATGGAAATTCGCGACCATATATAGTTATTGAATATTTCTGCAATAACTTTATGTTCGTAAATAATTGATTTAGAATTGAATATAGCTATTTATATCATACATATAATGCCAATTAATGCGTACACAGTTTGGGTATGCATTGTAAACTATACATATCCTTGTGGATATTATTCACACGCATGGCGATTTTAGTTACATTTCAAGATTACTTTAGGGTCGTACGTATGTTATATCCAAATCATAACACATTATGATATCGAGCGTATAAACTGATATATTAATAGACGTCTATTAACTATTACCTGTATGCTGGAATTTGGCTTCACGCCTCATGGAATTTGTTCTCGAGACACAATGGTTGCTAATGACTCAACGTTCATTCCTTCAATACAACATAATAATTGTTACAAGAAATATTGTTAATTAGCATAGTAGTTGCCGCAATTTAGAGTTTCTAATTGAATATCCTGTATTCGTTTTATGAAGATTTCTGGAATTATCGCATGTAATAAGTTGGACAACCTTTTTTCAAATCCTTTTCTGACGAACAAGAAATTGTCCAACTTACCAAATCAACCCATGAGTATGTAAATATTATTCCATATGCATGTATGTGTATTGTGAAGTACTAAAGGATTATTTACAGAAAAACAAAGACACCAAATATACTCAAGGGTAACTCCGTCCCCAGGGTGTTTCATAGAAACATGGTCGGTTTAGGACATTCGTTGTGCAATGTGAGTCGCACTACCATTATGCATGTATGACTCGCAGCGCTACACTCGTGCTGTGGAACGGGATTCAGGACTCAATAGGGAGATACTGCTCTTCTAGAGTTACGATCATTATGTGGAACAATCAAAACTAGTATGTCTTGCATTAAACAGTAATGAATTGAAGTCTAAATCGACAGTTATATTTCAATAAATCATTTGTGAACGTCACAACTTGGTAAAGAAACGTTCAATGAATGAAGAATAATTTTGAAGAATTACATGCTTAAAAGTAGTCTGTGGGTATGGTGGCAAATGCTATTAATTGCATCCCGTCGTTCATATTAGACGTGTGTCCAGATTGTTCTTTATTGTATTTCTGTCCACAGCAATGCGGCAACTGGCGACATCGAAGTCTCATCGACGACGCCAAGTTCGAGACTGCTACGAACATCGAATTCGAGAAGAGGGAGCGGTTTATCAGTCGGGGGGACTCGATCAGCGAGGAGGAAGTGTTCAGCCAAAATGGGGGTCCGGCGTCTCCCCTTCCCGTAGGGGAACACAAGGTCCACTGTATCATCGTCACCGTTAAAGAAGGCGTGGGAAATCTCACTCAAATCCTGAAGGCCATTGAGGTGAGGAATCGGGGCATAGGCTTCTTTCTGAGGCTTTCATGAACTCTCGTAATAATAATAACAATAATAATAATAATAGTCTATTTATATAGCGCTATATATATAATCCATGTATGAATATATTTTCTTGCAGATCACTACAGTATAACTATGATAGTGGTATGGTATTCGTTTCACAAAATGGTCGTACTGTAGGTATGGCGTAAATCGGGTCGTGGTCCATTCTGTTACTATAGCAGGAAGTGAATACATACCTCGGTTTGTATAATGTATGTAGTGTCCCGTTCCACCAAACAACGGTAGCGATACGAGAGTCGTAATTATATGTTAGCGTATGGGAGTTACACCTTGTAGCTCTACGATCTTTCTGTGGAATAGGGTATCGTTTCTCGAAGCTCGTTTCTCGAAGCTCTCGTATCTACTATGAGACCATAAGGACTCTCTAATTTCGTACACTTACGGTA
>JAUTBX010055885.1:0-12800 GCA_032361465.1 Lepetodrilus tevnianus | reverse complement strand
TATTGTAACGTCAACTCTTTCTATTGTGGCGGGAGCCCAGTTACAGCTATTGTAGCGCTACAAGAGCGTCGTGCAACAGGCTCCAGAACATTAGAAAGGAGACAGACAGGAGGGCTGTACTTTGCTGGCGTACGCCGCTTTGGGAAAGATGCGCGCGCACATTACATACGGCAAGGATGCAAATAAGGTCGTTTTCAATTTTGTTGTCGGAGTACTCGGAGCACGAGGATTTCTAAATAGAACACTGCGGATCGTTGTCGGAGTGTGTGGTGACGTCAGGAATTTATCCGACAACGAGGATAATATAATCAAAAACACCCAAGTAGTCTATCCGCCGGAAGTACTCAAACGGCAAACGGCACACCTTGCCGGCTTGACAAATAAAGCGCAGGTACTGACACTCACACACAAAGCCAGCACAAAGACGTGCACCTACCAGCAATGTACGGCAGCTTGGGTCTGGCCAGTTGGAAGACCAGACTCTGTTGAGTGACCTGGATGTCGTGGGGGCTGTTGTTGTCGAAGTACTCGGTGAATGTACTCAGCTGCTGGATTACAGTCTTCACCTTCGCACAGAAGGAAGAAATAATACAATAACCAAGCATACATTAACTGCCACATCATATGCCATTGCCTTTAAAACAGAAATCTCACCTATTAAAACTCAACAACTGCCCACGAAAAACTTACAATATGAACCATTTTTCTCCTAATTAACCAACCATGTATATATTACAATGTTATATTTTAACTTTATCCAAACAAACAAATTTAATGTAATGTCTTGGTAGTATGTAGCAGTGTTTGAATTAAAGGCCGTCCCGTGGATCATTTGAAAATCTAAAGGCATCTATCGGACTGCAAATTACATATATTGAGAAGGACCCTTATTATTTTCTGAATTTCTAACACTGTGTAATAATAATAATAATAATAATACATGTAATAATAATAATAATAATAATAATAATAATAATAATAATAATAATAAATAATAATAATAATAATAAAAAAAACTTAAATAATAATAATAATAAATAATAATAATTTTAAAAAAATAAACAACATTTTAAAATAATAATAATAAAAATAATAATAAAAAATGTTTAAATTAAAATAATAATATAGTAATTTATATATCGCCTAGGATCTCGACTAGCTACTCAATGGCGCTGTTCCTACCCGTGTGGCACTCTCTGGACCGGCTTTGGCTAGAGATGTGTTCAGCTTGATGAACCTGGTGAAGTCGAGGGGGAAACACGACCTAGAGGAGCTGTAGAGACAACCCAGACCTTCTTCCATCCCCTGAAACACAACACACAGCCACGTCACGTAGAGAGAGAGAAACGACGTCAGTCAGACATTACATAGAAATAGACCTAATATCAGTTAGATGCCACATAAAAATAGAATTGGGACAATATTTGTTCCACGGAATTTCTCAAAAGAGAGTGTACTAGCTAATTCAAAAACAGTAGAGAAGAATGAAAATGTATTCAAAACATAACTGTAGCGTTAATTCAAGGGAGGTAATAGATTTGTTCAAAATTTGATTATCTGCCCTTAGTTTGGATGACTTCCACTGGCTAAATCTTGGGAAATGTCGATATTGAAGTTTGTTCATGCAATGAAGCGAGCACCTGAGATTACAAAACGTTTCTGACTACGATTGCATGCTTTGTTCCAAAATCCAAGCATTTCAGCTATTTTTTAAAACAATATTTATTTCAGAAAAACTTCCCGGGATCAACAAACAGCCAACTTAATGGCTATCTGAACATGTCTCCTGAGATTTCAGCTTGAGCATGAAATCGTACTCAAATGTTTTATAGTCTTGGAGAAGGTTTGATGATCAGCAAGCAATTATTAATGGGCTTACCTTCTGCCACATGTCTTCAGCAATAAACTCTGCTGTCAGCAGTGAAGCCGCCACTTCATACAACACCTACAAACACAGAGAAATATCAGTCAACACAGAGTCAGCCACGATACACCCTTTAAGCCTCGACAGTAAGGCCCCGAGATTACGAAGCTTTTCTGAGTACGTTTTTGTCCTCAACTCACGTGCTATGCTCAAAAACATTACGTTTTATGAACAAAATTCTGAGTTGAGCATGAAATCGTACTCAGAAAAGTTTCGTAATCTCATCAGGCAGACAAGTGAAATAGCCCCAGATTAATAAGCCCTTTTATCACATAACATAGGTGTTATTCACCCATGCAATAAATATATATAATAATGCACTAGTGCAATAACATGTAGGTTCCTTATCTATGTTGCGTTAACGCACGCTTGTTGCTTCACAGGCATGTGACAGAGCACCAGTCTGTGAGCGTATTCGTTTCAAACTCTCGATCAACCCTCGAGTGATGAAATTAGCCAATGACCAAACACTCATGATTATACGAGAATCCTCATTGGCTAATTTTATCATGTGACCATCACTTTAGGGTAGGTGTTGTGTTGAATCGAATACGCTCATAGAGTATATCGAGTGTTGAATCGAACACGCTCTATATGAGCGTGACTCTGCACGAACTGCACAGACTTTCGTTCAGAGAGAAGTGTAGAAATGTGCCACAGTTACGGTGGATTCGTCCAGTGTTTCAAACTGCTGAAAGTCGATAATATAGTTGTTCTACAGTTATGTGATAAATAGAATCTAACATTCGTGTTCATTTAATACTGGATTTACTAAACTCGTCGGCAAAACTGATATTGTGCTCGACAAAGCCTCGCATGTTTTACCAACTCGTTTACAAAATGCAGTATTAAATGACCACTCATGTTAGAACCTCTATATCAATACCAATATAGTTTATGCTTGACGTTTTTAACTATCTGTTCGAGACAAACTTGTCTACCAGCTTGTTTCTTGCACTCAACGATACGAAATGGATATTTGTCCTTTGAACGACGCATCCTCCTTATAGACACTATATCATAGAGCGTATTCATTTCAACGATTCTACCAACCCTAGGGTGATGAAATTAGCCAATGACCAAACCCTCATTGGCTAATTTCATCACGTTACCGTCACCCTAGGGTAGGTCGAGTGTTGAATCGAATACGCTCTTTGTGTCTCACTTTCCAGATTTAACCCCATGCCCATTAACACTACCATGTGTCGGAGCGGCCCCTCTAAGTAAATAACCCGTCGCCAAAATGCGTTTGTTGTGTAACAAAGGGAGACAATCTAGCCGCTTCTTTGCTGTCTGGTATAAAGGTCGTAGAA
Source organism: Lepetodrilus tevnianus (assembly GCA_032361465.1). Classification (NCBI taxonomy): domain Eukaryota; kingdom Metazoa; phylum Mollusca; class Gastropoda; order Lepetellida; family Lepetodrilidae; genus Lepetodrilus; species Lepetodrilus tevnianus. Next base: position 9,563 of record JAUTBX010055885.1, on the reverse strand, counting down.
ATGACGACCAAAATAATTACTGTGTTGACAAACTATCTCGGATTTCACAGAGCAGGTGTAGTGTGGGCAGCTCATCTTCGACTCGGGCGTGGCTAGGTTTTTATAGAAATTGCTGCTATGTTAAACCAAGGGTAATCTGCAAACATATATCGTAGTATTCAAGTGTAAATTATGTGTAGGCATATCTGCAAAACAAACACCGTTTATTCTATTGTCCCGTGAGACTCTTCAGTCAGTTTACTGTGGGCTAATTAGTAGACAAGTTCGACGGGTACAAACTTTCGCTGTGTAATATTGCAACACCCTACGTATTCGTCTAAATGGCAAACACCCGACAGTTACTACACTTTCTAGACCTCTAAACTCGCACGTCTATAAATAGCGATAACATTAGCAGTTTGTCAAAATTGTGAAACCCAACTGAAAGGGCAATGGGTGTGTTCACGATGTAATATAGAAAAGCAACAGTCTCTAAGAATTATGAAGTCAAATGCAGACTCAGTCATACCCAATCGTTCACCTTCAAGAAGGTACGGCAAAGACCCAAAGTATCACCTACAGAATCGTATTTATGTCATGCCAAAAACACACCTTGATCGTCTCAATTTTGAGAAAGCCATGCATGGATGAGTCCTCTATAACCCAGTTTCTAATAGGAATCACCACCCAATGATGGTTGCATAAGGAGCGGGTGCTACGGGTTGGTACTGGAACATCCATCGCTAACGTTCCAGCTTCACATTGGGAAAGTGCCATTGGGACAAGGCCTTCTTGTGACACGTGAAGTGAACATGATGACCTTCTGGGTATCGTGTCGCGAGCCTCTCATACTTACTACGAGACTAGCGCTCTCGTAGCGATCTCTTTTACACACGGATCGCGTACTTACGAGAGCACTATGGTATCGTAGTGGTTTAGAGAGCTTCGTGAAACGATACCCAGAAGGTCATCATGTCCACTTCACGTGTTAAAAGAAGGCCGCGTCCGTTTCAATCTCAGGTTTTCAGACTTAAGCTTGTTTCGAGAAATAGTAGCCTCGTAAATGGTACGAGAAGAATTAGACGTCAAATATCCGTTTTGTACGAAATCTAGTCTGTGATATACAATGTTAATGTACAGCACATTTGCAAACATGCATTCGACAGAATCCCATGTTTTCCCTCCTGTCCAACTGGGAGCATCCCGTTCACGCAATTTGACCTTAAATAGCTTGTTATCTTTGCGAATCGTTTCAACCAAAGTCATTATCCAATTTGAACAGAATCGCAAGTTTTCGTCAAGCATGTTAGCCCATTAGAATTTCGAAATGTTCACACCAGTCCGTTTTAAGCAAAACATAAAACTTGAAAGGTTTTAATTCGGAAGTAATTAGACGGAAACTGAGGCATGCGCAGTGGAGAATGGACTTCGCGGAGAATGTTAGAATTGTTTGCTAGACGTGCTGCAACGTGGGGAAAGTCAACCCTTGCTTGGAGCACTTGGGGACTTCGGTCTTCGTCGGAATTCGGAAATTATTCGGAGTTAGATTTTTTTTTTAACCTCAGCTTCGCCGTATACTATTAGCCAGCCAGCTAATTATATCACAGCGTCCTTTCCCCAGTTGGGTGCGTTCTAGAACTTTTAGTAAACATTTGAGTTCACTTCGTTCGAATTTTGGTTTGTCTAGGAAAACGGTGTCGAAGAAAAATGTTGTAATCAAACCGAATTTATAGGAAATACATGTATTACCGATATGCAAAGTTACAGTGTTTCGACTTTTGGCATATCTGTAGATTTTTCTCTTTGTTTAAAAATAAAAATGTTGCGTATCATTATTATTAATATTTTTTAAAACCCCGCTAGATTTCCCATAGAAATTGCGGACTGAATTTCCCATCATGACAACAATGTATCTCACATACTTTAAAGAATACTAGTATACACCGATAAGCAAAACTACTTTTATTTAAGTTACTTAAAGTAGTATACCTATTAAAAATAAACGTTCACGTGTGTATGCTAGTAATACAATTCCAATAACGCAAAATCCATACCCTCCGCGGATGATCATTACTAGTTGAGAGAACATTTCTAAGAACGTGTTTGATGCTATTCTTTTGACCACTACGCAAATGAATATCTTTACGACTGGACTTCCTCTCCAAATAATGTCAAGTGAACGAAACGCAAACTCCACGCAGACACGCAGTCTAGGTTGACAAATTGTTATTTACTCACTCCGTTGTTGTATCGGCTAAATGACAATAGTGTATACATGTTATCCCACAATACACCTTATACCATGCCAGTTTGATCCTTACGGTTTGAAGATGTAATACTCCCAATGTGAGAATTCAATCCGGGCACTGCTAATAATATAGTGACGTGTTCACCTTTTACTTGTAATATCGCGAGACTACGCGTTGCCGCTGTTGGAATGCACGTCCAGGAAATCCTTTCTTGTCGTTAAAACGATTTGAGACTATGAAGGTAAACATGGGGATAAAAAGCATAGCGAATGTCAATTTGCTTCTAGGCTTCCGTACATTAAGACTATTGAGTAGAAAACACCTTGCATAGGCCTAGCTAGGTAGGAGCAATAATACGGGAATTAGATTTCTGAGAGAAATACAAACATTGACAGGCTAAACATGGTGTCCCCCGCTTCACAGTTCGAATACAATCGGGTTTAAGGGTGATCAACATGGTCGTGTTATATGAATCAACATTCAAGTTTCATACTTCAGAATTCCACCGCACTAATTAGAGGGTGATTCTCTTTAGGGTGAAGTTCATGATAATTGGCAGTTGTCATACTATCAATCGCAAATACTAGTATAGTAATAACTATTTCAAATGTTTGTAATTCATCGGACACTTGATGCACATCCATACATGTACATACATTTGTGTATCTGTCCGAAGTCCTACATAGATAATGTGTCCTGTTTTATTGAGAACCAACTGTTTGACTACAGTATAGAATAGACTATACAGAGTAAATACAGCACAGTCGTATTTACATTCCAAGATGTCGTACCAAGAGATGTTAAATGCTAATTTGATTAAAAAACATACAATCACTAGTTATACATATGGAAAATAATGTATTGAATTATTCGAGAGTTTCTATGATTACCAGTAGATCACCAGCTGAAAAAAATAAAAAAATTTTTTACTTGTTTTCCATTTACATTGACTCGACCACTTATGTTGTCCATGTTGCACAACCAATATGCAAAACATAAGTTACGAATATATTGAGGTTTAATTGTTACCGAAAGTTTATACTGTCGATTCAAAGAGTTCCATATCGGAGATCGCCGAAGACTTGTAGTATATAATATCATACATCGGTAACAAGAGTTGTGCAGGTACATACAGCCATACAGTTGCATATCAAGTGAATGTACTTTGCAGTTATAGCGTTAAGATCTAATCCGAAACGGTCATCAATATCTGTAATGTTTAACGGAAGCCAATTGAACATCAGTCCTCTGTCCAGTACGTGGACAGTGAAACAGCCAATTGGAAACCAATTGTTAAACTAGTAACGGTCAACATTCAACACGACACCGCCAGATTGAGATCTTCAGGTTTCTGTCCCAACTGTCTGACTGTCCCATGTAAAGTCTCACTCGGAAACTGTGAAAGTCACGAAATTACTAAACTAGTCAAACATCATGAAGTGAACAAGTTTCTCCTATGTAAAGTCACCAAATTAAATTGTCCCGTTTGAAGAACCTGTGGAAAACGTGAATATCTGCACCGAAGAATCGTATAGTACTAAGTGTGTTTGTTTCTTTGTAGAGTATACGTTTGTTTCTGTGTAATGGCATACGTTACGTATGTCTATAATGCACTTGCAGTTCGGTTTTCAGTACGCTTTATGTTCAACTGTACTTTACATTCCGTACGCGTTAACATTGCACTTGTGTGTGAACTCTATACAATACTAGTTACATTCTATTTACATGATGTGTTAAGTGTGTGAATATAACGATATATGTTGTGTATTAAGTCGTCATATTGGCAATACATATACTAAGTGCAATTTCGTGCAGTATACAGACAAATTAATTGTCGGATTCTTTTTGAAATTAAAAATAAAAGCGATTTCGAAGGAGACCAAACACTGGTCCCTTTCTATATTCAAGGATGTCAGTTATGTTAATGCATTAAAAATCATCACACACGTGCGATTCAATTCACATTTGAATATAAAATTGTCTGTACAGTGGTATCTTTTCTGTCTACAATGATATCTTTTGTGTGGACGCTTTCCTTTGATTCTACATGCCGTCGATTCTATCATCGTATTTTCTGCTTTGGTCTGATCCGATTTGAAGGTAGATGTCGGGGTATCCTGACGACTACTTCCAGTAATAAAACCGTATCTCTATGAGGTGCCTCGGGTATATACAGCTCCGTTCAGTTGATCGGCTTTGTATTCTATGACGTCTCTTCGTCACTCTGAAGCGACGATTAGTAGCGACCATCTCGCGATAGTTTTGCCATCAAGGCGCGAAAACTGCCATCCCTGTTTTATCTATTGTCCAGTTGCTGTGTGAGTGACATTGTTGAGACACGACTGACAGATCTCTCCGATAGGTCCGCCATCTTCTAAGAACATCAGTGTAAAGTTTTATCACGTCGTCTGCGCGGCGAGACAACAAGACGGCGTCGCTTGTACTCAGTCGCGAGGAAAACCGTATTAAAACTACTTGTTCAAGGTACCGCCATTACTACGCCGCATATCTCACCGGACACTTAGCTGGCCTTTCCTAATTGAAGAATATATTTAAATGTAAACGTACACCCGTGTATAAGAAACACGGGTGGATTAACTGCGTCGTCTTGTTCCGATACTCTTGACGTAAATGAACTATTAACTTCATTTAGTGAGACGGTGAACATACGACATTAACGATAATCTCGGAGTATGAGATCCGATCTCGCTAATACGCACATACAAAACTACCAGTGTAACGCACACAGGGTGTCGGAGTATGTATATACATATACTAGAAAAGCTATCAGTGTAACGCACAAAGGGTGTAGGAGTAGGCTATGTATTAGAAAACAAAAATATTTTCTAGTACGACCTCCGTACAATCTACAGTTTCGTCCGTACCACGCATGTGGACAATAAATAACACAACATCAAAATTTAAAAGTTATAAAATAAAATAGGTATAGTCGCGTATTGGTTCATAGTAGAACCTACTATCTATAGTTTGTTCTGAACAGTAACACTATTAGTCTACTAACTTACAATATAAGTATACGTAATTCGTTGTATAATCTCCAAGGGGTTGACAAGGATATGCGAGCACAATAATCCATTAACGGGGTAATAATTCAGGCCTACTATAGCACTTTAAGCCCGATTTCGAACGTGAATTTGGCGCAATATAAATTCGCATGTTACTATTATTATTAGTATTACAATTATTAGTATTACAATTATATTATTATTATTGTTATTATTATTATTATTATTATTATTGTTATTGTTATTGTTATTATTATTATTGTTATTGTTATTATTATTATTGTTATTATTATTTTTTCTATTTCCAGATTCCTCTGTCGCCATCAAGATAGGCGGCTGTTTCCCGGATCACGGAACAGTGCTGATGGAATCGGGAGAGACCAGAGCAATGAAAGATTTGTCCATAGGGGAGAAAGTTCTCAGTGTTTCCAACGACGGCCATCTTGAATTCAGCGAAGTGATAACTTTTCTGGACCGTGATTTAACCGGAACCGCGCTGTATTTCCAAATAGACACAGAAGATGGCCTCACGATTACGCTGACGGCCAAACACTTAATTTACGTAAGTGAAAGCAACTTTACGGAGAACGCATTCGACAGTAGCGTTGTGAGTTACGCGGAGAATGTGAAAGCCGGTCACTTCATCCTCTCTGCAGACAAGTCACGGTCGTCATTGAAAGCGTCACGTGTCACGAGCGTGACGTCACGGACTGAGCGTGGTGCTTACGCGCCCCTCACCCACAGTGGGACGATCGTTGTAGATGGAGTAGCCGCCTCATGCTATGCCGTTGTAAGCAACGCCGACATTGCACACTTTGTGTTTGCGCCCATGAGGGTTCTCCATGACGTAACAGCGTACGCTCCGTGGCTTGCGCAATTGTTTGACTTTCAGAGTTCGAATCCCGAGGGCGTACACTGGTATGCCAGCATTCTCTACAACTTCGGATCACTCTTTCTTAGCAAGAGTGTCCTGTACGTGCCGTGACGTGTAGGTAAAAGCAAACACAAATATCAGATGAACAAATCTCATGAAAAGGTTTGTGACGTCATTCTAAGAAATTCTGACGCCATTTATCCTGATCCTAATATCCGTGCGCATCCGGAAGTAAAAACAGGTGTTAAAATAGTGCTTATAGAAGTACACCATGGCAGATCCAGCTTGTGTTGTCACACCCTTGTGTTTCCTGTGGCTCCGGATGTCAAGAGTGTGGAAGCAAGTCCAAGACTCAGCTTATAAAGAGGAACAAAAACATGCGCAGTGCGAATGCGTAGGCCTACATTCACGTCTATTTGTAAATTGTGCTACCTATTACGTACCACGTGACAAGTCTGCATCACGTGACATCAAAGTACGGAAACACGACTTGCTTCCCCGATGTAGACATATATATATATATATAGGATATTGCTTTAATATATATATATATGTAAAGTTTTTGAAACGGAAGCAGTCATTTAGCATGTTTAGTCCAAAGTAAACTGTACAATTGCATTTTGATACTTGATGCGGTACCATTTTATTTATTTGACAGCCAAATTTTATACACAATGTCGGTATACATGATGATGATGATGATGATAAGGATGATGTAGAAATATGGTAGTGTGTATTTTTGTACAAAATGTGATTAGTTTGAGAGTCACAGTGCATTTAAATTGACGCCCGCATCTGTTGTACATAATTACATTGGACTGATCTTATATTAGTCACGTACGGGACAGTACTTGATGTATCTACTTTCGTTTTCATCTCCTGGCCGAGTTTAAAGGCCTACGCTCATGGTTTGTTGTCATATTTCAAACGTATTTTACCTGAAATTATTTTTCTACACAAGTATATTGGAAAACAAGCTAACCCGTCCACGTTTTCAATATTTTCATATTTTATTTTTTATCTCGTGATAAAAAATAAATAAACCAACTACACAGAAATGTGAAAATAACTACAACTATTGAAATGTAGCGGGAAATGTAGCTTGTTGCCCAACACATTTGAGTAAATAAATCAAATGTGCATACTTTCAGGTAATATATGTTTGACCATGAAATATATCAACAAACCGTGATTGTATGTTTTTAAGGTTTTAAAGAGACGTTATTTCTATTTCTGAAATATTTAATTAAGGTCGTTCCGTTATAGATTGGTAGTGAACAATTTACAGATTTATGAAAATAGTTGGATGTGCATTTATAAGTTTTATACGAATAATACAATTTATATAATACGTAGTTGTCTGATTTCTCTGTAGAGATCATGTATGTTTCAATGACGATTGTAACTCGAAGGTCCGCGGATATGAAGGCCCTACCCACGCAACACACTCCTTCCCTCTTCCATTCTCCCCCTCTCTGTACATAACTTATATAGCGTGTATAGTACATACCAAGCATCCCTCAAAAGCTACTATACCAAATTAACCAAAACAGCATTTATCTCTCGTTGAATACAATACCATGACAATACTTTCCAAACTGTTTTTTATTCGATGATCAATGCCTAGCTCGGAGTATCTTCCTGTTATCATCCCATGTCTATATCGAACTGATCAACGTACCCATGTATCGGGGGAAATTGACAGACTTGCATGTATGTTATTTCTCGACATATTTTGGAATCTTTACTTACGTTATATATCTTTACAATTTTGCTGGCCAGAAAAGAAAACGTTAACAATAATTGTTAAAGTAAATGAAACAACCATCAGTGCTATATTTAAATATCTGCGTTTCCATGTCACGTGTGAGGTACATACTATGATACTTATATTGATGTCCTAACGTTGCAGTTTTTAGTTTATGCTTTGACAGAAGTGTCACGTGTGCTCATCGGTTGTGATAGGACTTTCATTCCCGCCGTTGGCTTTATATAGCAAGGATGCCAAGGTTATATGGACGTGACATTACTCTTGGCATTTCGCTTTACTATGTCTGTTTATCGATGTTACTGATACGGATTTGCGTTGTCCCTCATTAGAACCAATAGATGCGAACACCAATAGATACGAAGAACAGAGTGATTCTGATATAATGACAATTTAGAGTCGTATACACAAATATTTTACATTACATTACGCGTTACGGATTGCTGCACTTTACCCAACAAAATAACAACCTCGTATTGCTAACGATTGCAATCCATTGTAATACCAGTGTTGGATTTCCATTAGGATGCAGTGCTCAATAGTACGGCAACATCACGACTCCCCCTCAATGCTGTGTTGGCCTGTGATACTCAACAAGTTTGGGGAATGTCTTCACATTTTGGTCTACAGAAACAGCTTGAATAGCTAAAGTCTTCTGTGTTCCATACCATTATAATTTAGTCTTCTTCTTCTTCTTCTTCTTATTATTATTATTTGTATTCAGATATAACAAAACGTTTGGTGTTAAACGCAAACACTTGCAGTCGTTCGTTCACTAACTTGTTCATCTCCTGGGAATGTGTTGTCCAGAATGTGTCTGGATTGAGTTCCCAATACGAATTTCTCCTCTTCTTAGTCAGTATTGGCCAATCACCCCAACACGTTTGTTTCGCGGAATCCGTACATCAAGTTATTCTTATTGTGATTGTTCAGCAGGTAATATACTCAACAAAAATAGTCACGGGTCAGGAGCGCTGTTGGACATAACACTTCAAAGTTTATACTTTTAATAACAAAGAAGTCCAGAATATCTACAGATTCTGGTTACTTGTCAGCAACTTCCAAAACTAACTAACTAATCAAGAACGTTAAGAGTCGTGTGTTAAGAACAATAGGACCCGGCTCTTCAAGCCGAGTTCCAAATTTGGTAGAAAGCTTTCCCATAAAATATCTACCGGCCCTTAATTTATTTTGTTGAGTATATGTAAAGTTCACGCCTTCGTTGGCTTGTGTATGTACCCACTAAGCTAGCTGTGTGTTACTTGTATATGTTCTTGGTTGAAATGTCTTCACTATCCGATCGTGCAGCGACTTGTTGCCATGTGGATTCATTAGGTGACATTATATTTATTTCGTTATTGTATAATAAATCCTTTCTGAAGTAAACACAGTCATCTTCGTTATTCATGTGTCACTTGGAATGGTATACTGTAGACCTCGCATATAACGGCCTCGCATAAACCGGACACTCTCATATAACGGACTGAGTCTAACGCTAATAATTGCGGCATATGCGTATAACGGACTTCGCATATAACGGACAGAAATAGCCGGTCCCAATGAGTACATTGTATACGAGTACATTTTCTACTGTATGTGTCTTCTATTCATCTCAAATTGTTATTTCTCTCTTTTTTTGTATTGGGGTTTACAGTCGCTTCCTAGAT
>JAUTBX010055774.1:0-12804 GCA_032361465.1 Lepetodrilus tevnianus | reverse complement strand
TATCATTGTTGTTGAAGTACCGTCCTTTGAGAAAGCCTGACAAGAGAAGAGGCAGTAATAGTTACCGTAAGTTGACACGAGATATCCCGAGAGTTATTCAATATCCGGTGATATAAACCGTCAGACCATATACCACTGTATGCCAAGTGGTGTAGACCAATAAGGGAATTACCAGGGGTGATTATTGAGGCCAATTATACTATTGCAATAGTATTAAGATAGTTGAAAACACTACTGCGATAGTATTGCAATAATCGTGCTACTATTGCAATAATATTGCGATAGTTTGTTTTTAAAGATAAGTATATTTGAAAGATGGCTAATTATTTGTAATGTAGTGGCTAATGTACATATAATTTGTATTTAATTAATAAAATGCAAGACAATGGTGCGTTGTTATCATTTGATTTAATCCAATAATCTAAATATTGTCAAACAAACATGTTAATTGCCAACTAATATATGGAATGGATTATTATAGTGTTGAAATGCTCGAGGATTTTCAACTAATTTGGTCTTAGTTTTTTAAAATAGTACACTATCGAAACTATCGATAGTTTACGATCGATGTATTGCTATCAGAACACTCACTATCGCGATCTATCGATAGTTCGATACTGGATAACACTATACTTGCATTATGTACTTACGGTCTTTCCATAGTGCATTATAGAGGTATAGTCGTAGTCTACACCAAACGTGTGTATTCTGGTGTTTGCGAATTTGTTGTAATTTTTCACCCGCCCCAAACCGACATTCTCCCTGGCAACACTTATATAGGTATCCCGGTCTGGTCGCTGGTGCTCGTGAATAAGCCCGATCACGTGGCCGAGCTCGTGGGTCATCACGTGTTTCTGTAATTACAATTCAATTAATGTATTCACTCAAACTACCCACGGTGGTACAAGAGCATGTTATTACACATGAAACATTTTATTACAAACAAAATATTAAGATGGATTAATGGTATTATATTACTATATATGTTTGTGTTACGGTTCTAAACAATAGATGAAAGATACGTTACCATTGTACATGTACATGTCAATGAAATACAAAGTCAGGTCAGACTACCTGAATTTACATACTAGACAGCAAATAATAATTACATATTATATGATCATGGAAAGTTACGGTTACAAAGCAATGGACAAGACATGGCTGTGACATATCATGGAAGCTATAAAGATTCCCAATTGTCTTGGTCGCATGTTATAAATTCAAGTGTTTGACAGTACGGGGATAATTCACAGGAGAGATAACCCAGTGAACAAGTGTGAAACTTCTTAGTTTTGTATATTTGTTAAATAATTAATTAACTTCATCAGATAGATCATCGGACAAATACCATTTCAGAATCGTACTACATATGACAATGTTCACTTAGAGAAGTTAGAGTACCTATTATTATACGATTGCAAATATAATAAAAATAGCTATGGCATTAGCAGGTTTGGGTTTATGTATTAACCTGATTTATGAATAGTATCTTCATGGCTTAACTCCCACACAATACCTACCACTCGGCAACCTGGCTCTAGGTTTAAATCTTGTTTCCCGCCAATGCGTCCAACGAATGAATTACATCTGAAATCGGCATAATGAATGAGTTAACACAGTGAGTGACATCTCCATTAACTCTGGACAATAATATTGTTTTAGTACTTTTACTGATCAAACACAACACACATGAACATAGCTGGAAATTAATCTCTCATCAGTAATCCGGCAAGTATTTTAACGTACGTTATATTAGAAATACATGTATATATACGGTGTAAGCATTACATACTATAAACAAAACAGTCTTGGATCACGTCTTTGAATTCAGTTTCATAATTGGAAGCAGAATTAATAACATAAAATATATTCCAGGTCCTCCTAGGTAATTACAGAAAACAATGAACTATTAGAATATGTTATACTTTGACATATACCTTGATATAAACTTTATATAAACGTTATGTTAACGGCATCCACAATATATACACACAAACATTAATTAAGCGTCAGTAGCCTTTTGGGACACATACATTTAGTCTTATATTATTTTAACAATTATTTCTAGTTGTCTACAGGTTCTAGGTACACTTCAAGAACATGCAGACACATTGGATGAAGAACGGCACCAGATTCATGAAACTGCTTTCCAATACAGTGTATTTGGTAAACGGTATCACCATAACAAAAAAATTGCCCGGCCCTTAATTTATTTCGTGGAGGATATGAAGACATCCCTATGGTATTACAAACATCTGGTCTACTAGGCTACTAGCAGCCGCCTATTAGCAGTTCTTAGTTCTTTCTTCGTCCGGTTATCTGAACACATATTATGCTTAATTTGTCTATTTGTTTCCTAGCTATGACCGACCGTAAACGGAAACAGAATTTCCGGTTATCTGAGTCATTTTATATAGGAAATTATTCGTTCCCAGGAAAAATCGTCCGGATATCGAGGGAACCGGTTATCTGAGGTCCGGATTTACGGGGGTCGACTGTAGTCCGTGATGTTCAGAATGACGGACGGAAAACTGACCCCTGTCCGTGCTGGATACGGAGGACGTTGACATCTTCTTCCGTGGATTCCTGGAACCGGATGCAGGTCTTCTCCATCCAATCCTGCATGGATTGTCTGAGGAGGAACTTCTCCCTGGAATCTAGATTGCTAGACTTATACGCATGACACCAATGCCAGCCATTTTGAAAGATCGACAAAATCATCCTTGAAAAACATTAACGTTCATAGCTATACTGTTCCTGCAAGATGAGTTCTGAAGTGTATATTTGTTAGAAACAAAATGTCGTCATTTATATTGGACAAGATGGAACCAATTTTTATATTTTTGAAAAGTGAATATTTTTAGGATTTCGTAATTTTCTTTCGGTTATATTTTCATTACTTTTTCATAAATTAGCATTATAATGCTTACACGATCCTTATTTATGGATGCAAATAGTCAAACACATACATTAAACCGTATAACAGATAGTTATTCTTTGTTGTTGTTGACTTATATATTATTATTATTGTTATTATTATTATTATTATTTTAAAACTGAAAATTGGATGTAAAGTTCAATAATACCAATACGATGTTTGAAATATTGTCGTCTGTCACTTACCAAAAGTGTTGTCTTCCATATAAGGAATGACACCCTTTGGCCAGTAGGTGAACTCTGACCTCAGAGCTTTTCTCTTAATCCGTCGTTCGTGAGCAGAAAATGCGGGTCTCAACCGCAATCTGGAGAGAAATAAATACTTATGAATAAATAATAAAATACTACACCAGAATGTTTATCCTCTTGAACGAATAATAATTGTCTACTTCTTTAAGTCTCTTCATGCTGTAGGCAACCGGAGATGCCCTTATAAAGAGCAGTGTCTGTGCATGTTCCAGCAAAAAGAGGGTTAACAACCGTAAATGATATACTAGTACATCTGTAAACGATGGCGATACTTTCAGGAAAAGAATGTACTAACCTTCTTGAATTCGAAATAACCATTGAAAAAATAACTTAATTAACATAGATTAAATTACGTTAATCTTGTCTTCTACATGTAGAAAGATTATTTAGGAGATAATGGTGTTTTGACATTTGCGGATGTTATTGTAATTCGACAATGGCAACTTTGAACCCGACCCGCTTGCTAACGTTATAATTAAACAATATAAATCTATTCAAATTGTTAGAAATATCCCAAATGTGTTACCATGGCAATTACGCGTCCATGATAGTCTATACATAATATGTGTATGCATACCGTTGGTTCTGGTAGTAGTATCGGTACTGCGCCCTTGTCATGGCCATGTCTAGTTCCATCACCACGGTGTTCGTATCAGTCGGATGGTTCGCTGTGGATAAAAGCATTTAGACTTTCACCCTGTCATTCATAACATAAAATAGAACACACATAATGTTCTATGATGTAATGGAGAGTTTAATATGACTATTATTCAGCGTGATTTTCTATTCTTTTTTTCTTCTTTTTTTTTGGACGTTTATTTCTGCAGCTCGTCTAATAACAAAGATTATCCCTAAATGGAGGATATAGACGATATCCAAATCAACTCGGTCAATAATATCTACGTATATATAATGTTTAAGATGTGTTTATTCTACTCCCTAATATAGAACCTGATATGATATATAGGCTATCAAAGGTATATTAATTCTGAAAGGTAATGTATAACTAAACGAAATACGAACTACGTGAAAGCTATCCATGGATATTATATATATATAGAGAGATAATGATTGCAAGGATAACCTCCTGCTGATGTCCGTATCCTCTCTAGTAGCTCGTCGACTGATTTCCCGGACCTGATAGACTTAGGATGGGAAAACGCATTCGGCGACTCCGATTGAATAATGTTGAGAGGATACGCGTCATGTATAGGACTGTTTGCCATCTGAGAAGTGATCTCCCCAACTCGGGCGCCATTTGGGATGTTCTGCGTCAGGGCGTTGGTGTGTACAATCTTGATGTTGGGGTTGTGGTCTTTGTTTAGAACCCGCTGGAAGTTCGCCTCGCTGACGGGATGGTGTAGTGGACGGTCCATGAATGCGGGGTCCGAGGGATTAGGGTTGGGTTTCCTGACCATCACGCGTCCGTCTCTCTGTACGTAGTATACAGTCTGAGCATTTTCGTTGGCATCGACGGGAGACGGCTCTCTGGAGGATCCTCTCTGCGGCGAGGAAAGCCTGCTGAACCTCCTGGAGTTGGGGGTTTGTGCAAGTGTCCGTTGCTGTGGTAACCTGCGTTGTTGTTGCCGCTGTGATGGAAAAAAATGCTGTTTTAATTTAAAATAATTAATAGTAGCTGTTAGATGTATTGTGTAACTGTTTCAAGTTGCTTCATAGCAAAGTGCAACAGTAGACCTATCTGTAACATTATCTGGGCTCCAGGGTACGACACTTTCTGAGTACAAATTTGTGCTCAAGCTCCAGATTTACATGACGTTTTATAAAAAAAACATTGAGTTGAGCACACATTTGTATTCAAGAAAGTTTCGGGGCCTCGGGGCCGGGTGGGTTACACTCACGTTCTACCAACAGCCGTACTGCTCCAATATGTTTCAGTATCCCTCAAATCAAGTTGGTGTAATGATTGTCTACTGTTATGTGTTACACAAGGAGATCGTCATATTAAAATCTGACTAAATTCCCGTATCAATTTATTTTATTTTATAAATTTGTCACGATCAATTGTTATATTTCTTCGGATACTACGTAAGCAAGTGTGCTTCTAAAGATGTACCGGGACGATATAAGTCCAATGGCACGATAACCTCATTAATGAAGACCCACAGTGATGAATTGATGCATCAGTCCACTGCAAGTAACTGCCAATAACTCACCAGAATCGCCTCTGTCAACGCACAGTACAGAATAGCAGTCAGACAGAAGAATGCCAGTCTCTGTCCGTGCGCCATTGTTGTATCACTGAAATAAGCAATATAATTAATTATATATTTAATTTTCAATATTCTATATTTTCCTTGTGCAATTGGACCGTCGGGTTGTTGCTGTTTCTACACGTTTTAACTTACAGTTAGGTTATTCCATAGTCATCTATGACATATGACCTGCCAACATCAAGAGAGATTCATCATGATGTAGTTGTTCTGATCGAGAATACACGTGTATTGCCTTAGGCGTTACATGCATGTTATTCAACCAATCCAAAATATAATTAATTTTAGACAATAATGCACAACTCAGAAGTTATATGAAGAGCGATTTTCGACTACGCCATTGGCTAAATGCGAAGGATTTCCTGGTTCTGGGTTATGTATACAAAAGTTCACCAAAAGTAGTTTTCATTTGAAAAAAACTTGTTTAAAAAATCATTAATAATATCGCGAAGCAACAGTTTACATATGTAAAATAAATTATAAAATCTGTGAATGCCCATACAATAATGACAATAATTATATGTTTTTAATACATAACTTTTGATTCGGGTTTTTCTTGTTTTTTTCTTACTACTGAACATGTGAACGGCTAATTTAGATAATGGCATTACGTTTTCGTTATGTATATACATTTTAGTTTTAAAAGAAAAAAAACCAACATAATTTAATTGCACTAGTGATACATTTTCAAAATACCTAAAGGTATTTATCATACGAATACAAATTGATAAATCCCGAAATTAAACGGAAATATGATTATTACAAATTTATTACAACACATTTTAAAATTATAATGAATTACAAATATATTTATCAGTATACTATCGTATTACTATCTTGGCCAGTATGTCAAATGCATAATAATCTGTAAACGACATCTATTTAACCAATGCAATACGTAAATATATGTAAGTACATCTAGACCATCTAGCATTCCGAAGTTCAATATACAATAAGTAATTATTTCCAGAAAGGTCAAACAACGTACCTTTAATTTGTCTCCACTAACGCGGGGAAACGACCTACAAACGGGTTCTTAAAGGTTGATGTTTCAGTCCATGTATATCAGATTATTCCGGCGAGGCGAGTCCACTAGAGGGCTCCTCAACAATGGCATACATCCAACGTGTGGTGTTGGCATTGACTAACTGTTCAGGCAGAATACAGAAGACATTGAGTGATAGATCAGCTGAGTGTTATGGGTCTCGTCTGCAATCTTTCAAAGTAATAAGTCGTCGCAGGTATTTTATGATGATGCTAACTGACGGTTCTGGCTTCTTTCAGATTTGTTGTATAATTTAATTGCTTAAATTTGACATTTTGACTAAGGTCAATTCCGTCATTGTTCCCTAATATAAGTGATATTGCTCTTCCAATTGACATACAGAGGAGACATGTAGTCAAGGATATTTGTTGAAGGGGCTAACGTCACGACAGAACATTGAGATGTACAGTCTATGGTTGAGCTTATAGGTTATTACAACGACAGGATGATTTACGAGCGTCAAAATGACACTAAAATCATTTCGTCATTTCAGTCTCCAACATCAGCATGATAGTTCACTTTTGATATTTTATTTGCACTGACAAATGTTTCGTAATTGCGCACTTGATCAGGTTTTGTCTGTAAACGTTACAGCTTGTGCAATGTCATGGTAGCTGGTTACGCAGGTACTTGCAAGCTTAGCGTGTGCTTGTGTACTTTATTAAAAGTACTCCGATCCCCATTCTCTCCATCGCCGCCATTCCACCACAGCGCGCTCTCTCTCTCTCTCTCTCTCTCTCTCTCTCTCTCTCTCTCTCTCACTCTCTCTTCTCTTCTCTCTCTTCTCTTCTCTCTCGCTCTCTCTCTCTCTCTCTCTCTCTCTCTCTCTCTCTGTCTCTCTCTCTATCTCTCTCTCTTATCTTCTCTCTCTTCTCTTCTCTCTCACTCTCTTCTCTCTCTCTCTCTTCTCTTCTCTCTCTTCTCTTCACTCTCATTCTCTTCTCTAGCTCTCTCTATCTCTCTCTCTGTCATACACACTACCACTAGCGCGCTCTCTCTCTCTCTCTCTCTCACACACACACACACACACACATTCTCTTTCACCCTCTCGCTCTCACGCACACACACATACACACACACACACACACACACACACACACACACACAGACAAAGCACATAATCTAACAAATATTTCAGTACGTAGTTTACCATATACTCTGATAAAATAAAGATCCATTTCACATTCTCTTGCTGGCGGCAACCGTAGATCTGTTCAGGGTATCCCGAAGTTCCACAAAGCTCTCTTATCCGCTAAGAGACCATAGCGCTCTCTTTGCAGTGTGATAAGCTATCGGCAAAAAAACACGCTATATGACTCTTAGTTGATAAGAGAGCTACCCAGACCAATAAATCAATGATTCTCTTAATCCGAGCAGAGGGAGGTTTATTGTTAGAACCCCCTAGGCTCGGGAAAATCGGTACACTAGGGTCGCCACGAATCTCCTGATATAAATACATATTTTTATTCATGAAAACATGCTTGAATGATAAATCAGCATAACAATAATAATAATGATAACATTAATATTTGTATAGCGCAGATATCCAGCATAGCGCTGCTCAGATGCGCTTTGTGCGAGTGTGAGTAAAAAGGAACAATTATCAGAATGCAGAAGTCGAGACTATCTAGTTGTCAAATGTCTGTTTGAATAGCAGCATAAATAAGCAAAACCATGGTCGAAGTCCAGACCATGTTGTCTACTAACGTCTGTCAAATTGATGTTAAAATGGTCTGTGTTTATATACATGTCAGTGCATTGATTGAATTTATGTCATGTCATGTCATGTCAGTGCATATGCATTTACAGCTATGTGTGTAAATCATGTATGCATACTATATTGTAATTCTATAAATTCAGTGTATGTGTGAAATCGTTACTGTATGTATTACATGTTGTACAAGGTGGTTCCTTGACAGAGCTTGACGATGATGCTATATAGAGGTATTATGAACACTTGTCGTCTCGATGCACATATTCATTATCAATCCTTCATGTCGTACATCATCGTCTGTCCCATATGGTGATCAGCTTGAAACATGTTCTCGCTCCACATGACGCTGTTCAAACAGTACGAGAAGTCGGTAGAGAGGGTGGACATACGGTAATCCAATAATTATTATTCATTGAGCACAAAACTTTCTCTATTGGCTTGTTCAATTTTTATTTCCAACCCTGTGTTTTTTCTTTTTCTCAGTAATGTCCCATAATTGTATATGTTTGTCAGCCGCTCTAGTAGATTCCATCTAAAACTAAAATAAAAAGAATATGTTGTTGAAAATAACTAAATAGTAATACAGACACCTTCCAGCTAAAATAAAGGACATGTATATATATATTCTTAGTATCCACTTGTTTTTGAAACCTACATACATATATATATAAATATATATATATATTGGTAGTGCTCTTGTTATTGCAGTCGCCTTCCATCATTGCTGATTTCAACAAGGCAGTTACATTAATCTTATATAGTAATATATGTAGTCCATAGATGCATGCATTTGCGGACAATAAGAAGTGGCGGCTTAATCGTGCATTTTCAAGTTGTGTATATTATCTTCATGAAGCAGCTGATAAAGTACAATGCAGTACACACACAAATAGAACCAAATCAGTATATAATTTATCAGCATGCATACCTTACACATGTAAAAGTAGATTCATGAGCACCTGAAAACAGAATGCGTCCCCATTACCTTCCCATTACCTATCCCATTTATTATTTAATCTGGCAGTAATCTACAATAGAATTGGTCTATATCTAGTTAACAATACAACCAGACATTTTCAATTACTCTGCAATATATTATATAATACTACAAAGCAGACAATGTTCGTTAACTATATACTATTAATAATTATACCTCCATTTATAATAATAATATATTTTATATAGCGCCCTATATAGCTTTGCTTAACAAATTGCACTAAAACGCTTAACAAATAACATAACTAAAATATAATACAATTAAGACAACTATACATAAATAGGAATTGATAACAGACTAAAGTAGCGACTATGTAATAACAATTAGATAACCAATGGCAATGCTTATAGACGTGCTTCAAAATAAACATGTATTATACAGGGTACCCGCTCATCCTTCAACAGTCTTACATCTGTATTATTTATTTTCCCAAGGTCTTTTCAGTCTTAAAAATCGTAGATTGTCTGTTGAATGTCTTAATAATGTCTTAAATTTGATTGAGTGAAAGGTGCATGAACCTTGTATATAATATTGAAATATATCTTTACCATGCACAACAATCTTTAGTGACGGTTACGTTGACATTTAGTAATTCGGTAAAACAATTTCACTTACTCTCTTAATGTCGTAATTTTCGTTCCCTATTGCATTCCTATTGCCAGTATGATATCTTCTTATACCAGAAGAAGACAGGTAATTCGCAGTAGGTCGAGTATATGAACTTGTCTGTTGAGGTAGATATTTAATCCCTGCACTTCCTAAAGAACTCGGCACTACATATCGTCCTGACGTTCCTCTTGCCCTGCTTAACGTTCTGGCCCTGGTGGATGAGCTGGTTCTTGGGAACACATTCCTTCCCCTCATCAGTTGTTGCTCTTGCATCCTCGAAGTTCTCCAGGCACGGGGAGTTATCGTTCTTGAAGCTGCTCGTGTCCTTCCGGTGGGTGTCCGTGATGGCGATCTAAAGGCGGTAGGTATCCGCCGACGTGAAAACATGGATCCTGTTCGTGGGGTACGCGCTCGTGGGAAAATGTTTTGACGACGATTGTTTTGAGGGAGCCGCGATCTAGTGAAGAAGCCGCCGGGAAGATCTCGGAAGCGTGTTGTCCCGGGAAGATCCCGGAAGCCTGTGGGCCTCCTGTTGACCTCGGGCCAGACGTTGACCACGCAGTTCTGAGTTCCATCCTGGCAGACACATCGGCAGTTCTTGGTCAGGTATCCAGTCCCGCAGTCAGGAGGATGTCTGCAGTGTTCTTAAATAGCAACATCAGGCATGTATTAGAAGAGAAGACTTCACAATAGTCTATAGATTAATACTCAGATTGCATAAACATTTCATAGTGTTCATTTCAGTTTTGCATAAACAAAAGGCAAACACGTTGCCAATGGGTACTATTCGTTTATTACTTTCCACCTCCATTCTTTCATTGTAAGTAAGGTCTCCATAAACATTACGCCAGTTTGTCTTTTCTCTCTCTCTCTCTCTCTCTCCCCCTCTTTCTCTCTCTCTCCCTCAATTGCTCTCTCTATCTCTCAATTTCTCTTTATTTGTCTCATTCTCTCTCTCTCTGTCTCATTTAAAAAAGTAATGGCCTGCTTCAAGTGCATGTGCTCTCCCTCAATTTCTCTCTCTCTCTCAATGTTTCTTTCTCTCTGTCTCATTCTCTCTCTCCCTTAATTTCTCTCTCTCTCTCTCTCTCTCTCTCCATTTCTCTTTCTCATTCTCTCTCTCTCAATTTATCTCTCTCTCTCAATTTATATTTATCTCTGTATCATTCTCTCTCTCTCTCTCCCACAATTTATCTCTCCCTCAATTTTTCCCTCTCTCTCAATTTCTCTTTCTCTCTGTCTCATTATCTTTCTCTCTCTCTCTCCCTCAATTTCTCTCTCTCTCAATTTCTCTTTCTCTCTGTCTCACTCTCTCTCTCTCCCCTCAATTTCTCTTTCTGTCCGCCTCATTCTCTCTCTCCCTATATCTCCCCTCTCTCTCTTTCTCTCTATCTCTCTCCCTCATTCCCTCTCTCTATCTACGCTCTCTCTCTATCTATCTCCTCCCTCTATCCCTCGCCTATCTCTCTCTCCCTTCTCTCTTCTCCCTCTCTCTCACCTGCACACCCGTACATGGCGTTGACGACTTTGGCGTCTTTGAATGACACGCTGGAGCCGGTGCCGATGATGTCCTGGAAGTTGGGGTCCCTTGTGATCATGGTGGTGGACACGTCATCCTTCGAGAAGGCCTGACAAACACATAGTTGACTATATGTGACACGTCCTCAACATTCACATTAGAATAGACATCTGTTATAAAACCTGTTATAAAACCTGTTATAAAACCTGTTATAAAACCTGCTATTAATCAATGATAACTAGCGAATTATTCTCTCTCTGACTGTATTATTAGAAGATACTTAAACAAAATAGAAGATATTTCAGAAGAAAGAAAAAACGTATTTTACAGACGGAAAATCTATTTTGCAACAGGTTAGCCTCCCTTCTCCCTCTCTCCCTTTCTTTCGCTCCCTCACTTCCTCCATCTCTCTCCCTTCATCCCTCATTTCCGCTTTCTTTCTCTCTATCTCTCCCTCTTTCTCTCTGTCTCTCTCTCACACGCGCACACACACACACACACACACACACACAAACACACCCTCACTCTCACACACGCACACACACAAACACACACACACACACACACAAACACACTCACACACACACACAAACACACACTCATTCTCACACACACACACACACACACACACACACACACACACACACAAACACACACACACACACACACACACACACACACACACAGCATGCAATATCAAAGTGTGTGTGGAGACTCTGGACTCTTACGGTCTTGCCATAGTGCATTATGGACGTGTAGTCGTACTCTACACCATACGACTCAACCCTGGTAAAGGAGAACTTTCGGAAGTTCCTCATCCTGCCTTGCCCGACGTTGTTCACGGCGACGGTGATGTAACTGTCTCGGTCAGGACGCTGATGCTCGTGAATAAGCCCGATCACGTGACCTAGCTCGTGGGTCATAATGTGTTTCTATAAGGTAAAACTAATTAATAATAATAATAAATAAATAAATAATAAACATATTAATAAATATGTTACTCCTCCTCCCCCTCCTCCTCCTCCTCCTCCTCCTCCTACTACTACTACTACTAATAATAATAATATTACTACCATTATTATTACTACTACTACTACTGCTGCTGCTGATACTACTACTACTACTACTACTACTACTTATATACTCCTCCTCTTCCTCTTTCTACTGCTACTATTAATACTACTACTAATTTAACTACACATCTTGATGCAGACAATATCAAATTACAATATGCAAATGGTTTCATACTGGACAAATTATTCCCTAATTATACACATTCTCAATAATAAGTACTAGTATTTATTTGTTGCCAACACGGTGAACCGAGTCCCAGTACAGCCATGCTCATGGTACTGCTACGATGGCGCCCAACGTGAGTTCAGTTGTTCAATACCGGTTGTTCTCGCTGAATTACCCAACACAAATACTTTAAAGGGGCAAGATCATACTTGCATAGGGGGAAATGGTCACTATCGGGGTTATTACATATTCTGAAAGAACAAT
>JAUTBX010055663.1:0-12804 GCA_032361465.1 Lepetodrilus tevnianus | reverse complement strand
AAGGCCAGCGCTTTTTATTGTGGCGGGAGCCCAGTTACAATTATTGTAGCGCTACAATTTTCTGAGCAACGGGGCCCTGGACTGGTTATGGAATTCCACTAATAAAATGTAACTTATTACAAAAAAACACACAAATTTGGTGATTTCTGTTGGATTCTTTCCATGTGTTATTGTTCTCTATGTATTCCACATTGCAGTCAACAGCAGCTGTCGTTGACACCCTGGGGTCTGTAGCCAAACGAGTTGACAACGCAAACCAAGCATCCAAGTGCGCAGGCGCAATCAAGACGATGACGAGCAATAAAGGTCTGGTGACAGAAACTGCAAGGGTAAGTAGTCGAGGTCAAAGTTCACATTGACGCCATGCCCCCTATGTATTTAAATATGCAGCATATTATATAAATAGCAATATGAATAAGTACATGTACCTTTTAGATAATACAACCTTGAAATAAATTATAATGCTCAAATCAGTATGCAAGTAGAAGAAATTCATTCATATTATTGACATAAACACATATTTTTAATAATTATCTGTGTTCATTGATACTATATTCCTAACGACATCTATTCTGTCAGTCTACTGCTGCGGATGCCTACACAGATTTGGCCAATGGCACTTCTAACATGGAGGATGCCACAGTGGATGATGCTGAGAACTTTGCTGGAGGTATGTACATGTACCACCTAGTATACCTTGGTACAGTTGTCTGTACGTGACTTCACGAAACATCAGGAAAGCTGTAATCAGTGGGCATGTATGAAGATGATTGTCCTGCTTAACTTTGGGTGCGGGAGGAGGTTGCTATGATCATGCCCTTATCATTCAAGAACAACGTATTCATTTGGTCGACGTTGTCATTGCGCATTCGTATTATACATTCTGGCTAGTAGGAATACCACTTGATATCTTTCACTCAAGGAAGATACTTTTATATTACAAACTTACTACATGTATGAGCAACTGAGTAACAGAGTTACTTTTATTTGTTAGAGTGCTTAGGAGGCTTTGACAACATCTTCCCCTCGAACGAAGACGCCAAGAACAAGAAGAAGAGGCGGCCGAGGAAGAAGAAGGACGGCCAAGCTCTGGCTACTGATGACATCTCTACAATCCTCCCTTACACCGGCGAGATGACGACACCGATGTCCGTCACCACAGAGGAGGTGTCAATGACCACCACTCCCACTACGACGACCACTACCACGACGACGACCATGGCGACAACGACGATGGCAGCGGGTCCAACCACACAGGCGACAATAGCGTCGACGACGACAGCAAGTGGGCTCATCATCAATTACGTCAAGGACGGCGAGAGCAGCATGGAGGTGGCGGAGAACCTTCTGATGAACCTTCCAGAGAAGCTGACCTACGACGAGCTCTTCTACTACATCTTTGACGACTGCTCGCTCTTCAGGAAAGTCATGAAGAAGGACGTTGTTCAGAGCAAGTGCCCGTGCATCAGTCACAGGAACATAGACGAGATGCGATGTAGCGGGAAATGGACAGACCAGGAGAAGATCTTTGCCACCATGACCTACCTGGAACACCCCGATGACATCTACGACTTCTACCTCATTCCTCTTGATGATGCTAAGGCCATCCGAGACGAACACAAGAGGCTAACTGTAAGACTAATATGTATCTGACCATGACATAAAGTGTGTAATATTGTAATATGAATTTTATAATATTGATAATTTACACCGACGTCCATGTGTTGATTGTGTTCCATGTACTCATTTAAGCTTCATATGTACACAGCTTTCCCGGTTAGCGATGACAATCTAAATATTTATTAAATAGTTGAAATCCCAAATTAATTACTCTGTGTCGAACAGATATATAATACGAAATATTTATATAGTCTTTAATACATTTCGTGAAATCAGTCAAAATACCCGACTTAGTGTATTACCATATGTGTACGTATACTACCATAGAAATACTTTTATATAATACCATACTATAGATGCACTTTGCTCTTCCATTATACCATGTTGGCGACTCCTTTGTTATACAGGACGCCATTGTTTCCAAGTCCGGCACCAATGCCCTGTCCACTGTGGCAGACACGGTCAACAAGAAGGCCCCGGATGGAGATACCAAGGAGAGGACCTTCAACTCCAAGCGTCTGGGACTGAAAGTACAGAAAGTCGACATGGACAACAAGAACGGCAGCAAGAACGGCACAGGTACGGTTAAGATTTAACGACGTAGTTTGCATGTCCTGTGATCTCCTGTACGAAATTCTAAGGTAACCGAGACTACAGCTGCACTGTAGCCATTGTATACACGATAGTTACTGTTGGAGATAAGGTTACCGTGGAGTTATGGCCTGTCGTACAGAAGGGCCACGGTAGGTCCAGTACATGACAGATGTTCCTCACGAACTGCATCAATCTCTGATTCCAGATTCCAAAGCCAAGACTCAGAGCATGTCTATGCCAGTGGGTTCCTTCAGCATGCCCCTGAACTCGCTGCCCACTAACGGGGATTGCGTTGGAGTTAACACCATGGTAAGAACCAGTCTGTTAAATACAACACGTACATGGTTTCATTGATGAATGACGAGAGTTTATATAATGATAGGACCAAGTGAATGATGGTCAAAGACGTCAGATGCACTTTAATAAATGCGATCCATTTTGCAATATGATCCAGTCACAATCAACGCATTTCTTTGAACACTATTACGGCCACATCGGTCCACGGAAGACAGACGAAAATAATTTGCAATGTACACAACTACACATATGATATTCCTCGGAGGGACCGCTGCTGAACTTGTCTGTCCTCGTGCGTTCCATCAGATGATAAATTACACCCTGATAATAGTCACTCTGCTATGACACTCAACACATCCTTGTCTGATTCCAGTTTCTGGGAGACAGCGACAACCCATACAGCTACTCAAAGGAAGAATCCACTGTTGGTAAAGGGGTGCTCAGTTTGGGATATTCTTGTGGAGGGAAACCTCTTCCGGTGAAAGACTCAAGTGAACCAATAGAAATGTGGATGGCTCGTGAGTACATATTGATGATCTATACGTATCTTCAGATAGTGTTTCGACGTAGTTGTAAACCGTAAAACATTATGGTTGTATATATTGTAATGTTGTTGTTTTTTATTGGGCTTTTTTTAATCTAGCGCACTGAAGTAGGTAGAGTGATGAACTCACTTCCAATCAACTCGGGTTTACATTTCAAAAGTGTCATTGTCCAAGTACAAGTAGTGTACAACGTATTCGCCGAACTACTATCTCCTAATACACATGTACACATGTAGATCTATATAATTATGTTTTGAAGTCTTTCTTCTTGAAATAATACACTTTTCCTGATTGTTCCTTCAGGTGAGCCCAAGTCCTACGTCTCCAGCAAGTTCGTTCTCCTGACCAACCTGAAGAATAAGGACATCCCGTCCTTCAACTACCACCCGGTCAATCTGACCCAGCTCAACTCGTCCCTGCAAATCGTGGTGCGACCCGGAAACGAAAACGAGGCATACGACGTGTACGTAAGGTACGAGTTCCGTCCGAACGAAACTCACGTGGAATTCAAAGACTACGTTCCCCGGGACAACATGTCTCCCTTCGAGAACGTGACGAACCCAGACGAACTGGACGAGCTCCGATACACGGTGACCATACCTCCAGAACTGACCGCCATGAACGGGACATACTGGGTCGGCATCAAACTGAAACGTAAGACTCTTGATTATAATATGTATATTTCAGAATATATGATAACATAGTATATGAAGTAGGATACTATGTGTAGTGCTGATGGAAATATTTTGACGTAAAGATCAACCTCTTTCTATGATAAAATAGGTTATGGTAGAATATTGCTATGCACATATAAGAAACGTTATGTATAGTAGCATTTCTAGTTTGATTATTCAGTCTGTCATATCTTCGGCTAATTACATTTACTAACACGTCCAATAGGATATCTGACCCAAAGATTACGAAACATATTTAGTACGATTTAATGCTCGAATTAATATTTTGTACGGAGATTTATGAACAAGACTTTCAGTTTAGCATTAAATCGTACTGGAAATAGTTTCGTAACCTACACGACAGTTCTTAACCCAGTGGTAGATATTGAATTATAAAATCTAATACATTAGACTGCTCTTCCCAGGTGGCACGGTGTCTGTATCTGAGGACTCGACGAACACCACCTACCATCTGCTGAACCTGGTGTCTGGGTGTCGGTTCTGGGATGCTGACAATGAGACGTGGTCTTCTGAGGGCTGTGTGGTGGGTATACGTTCTGCCTTCAACCACGGTGGTCAAGTGTGGGGTCGTGTCAGGGGGTGGGGATGGGGTCAGAGGGTGGTGTTGGTGTCAGAGAGTGGGGATGGTGTTAGAGGGTGGTGTTGGTTGTCGAATTACTATTGAAAATTCCAAATGTATTTGACAAAATGCAACTGGATGTTGAAGAAATTTGTTACCCGATCTGTAAAACCGTAGATCACCATGGTATGATTTTATTGACGGTATACCGAAAACATAACAAATGTCAGCCACTCAACATGGAGAGTAGCTAGAGATTCCTTTAGCCTTTCCTGCTGACCTACATTTGGTCAGCAGGGATGGCTACGGGAATCTCGAGATACATGGAACGGTTTTGGTAGTTCAGACATCCATGTTTCTTACAACATATTAACTGCCCTAACAATATCTGTAGATTTACACTGGTTTGCTCACACTTCCTGGGTGTTGACAACAATGTGCCATTACTTGTCAGGTTGGAGGACTGACGACCAAGTACCGCACCCAGTGTCTGTGCACACATCTCACGTCCTTCGGGTCGGACTTCGTCGTGGCCCCGAACACCATCGACTTCACCAACGTGTGGGCCAAGTTCGCCAATCTGAACGAAAACGCTGCTGTGTTCTCCACCGTCATCAGCATCCTCGGCCTCTACGTGATTGGACTCATCTGGGCCAGGTACATGGACAAGAAGGACATTCTGAAGGTATGGACATTGTGTCGTGGTACACGTACTAGCATTTATTAATTAAAATGTTCTAGCAGTATGAGCATACACGGTGTTATAGTGCTATTAATAAGGACGTTCTTGTGGTATGAACATTGCATTGTGTCAATATATGTTAATAGGTCGACAGTATTGGTACATAATTGCATCTTTAACGTTAATTAGATACACTCTGAAGATGCATTATGGACACACCATGCGTATAATTAACAGCATATTCCACCTGCAATAACGTTTCTCCTTTGAGCGACAGCATTCATTGTAGTATTGGAGACAACTTATGAAGATGTGGATGTGTTACTAGACTAATGCTGTCTATGCTTTTCTACTATACCAACTACATTGTATTGTATTTGCTAATGCTGCATACACGAGTCTGCTGGTATTGGGCAGTGTGTTGTACGTTTGTCTCTGTACCTACAGTGGGGAGCCATGCCTCTGGAGGACAACCTGCCCACAGACAACTACCACTACCAACTGACCATACAGACAGGCATGAGAAAGAAGGCGGGCACAGACTCCAAGATCAGCCTCATCTTATCCGGGGATGACGGGGACACGGGCGTGAGAAGGGTGGACGACGGAAAGAGGACGGTAGGTATACTCCCCATGGGCCTGAGGCAGTTCTAACTTATCCTTGAGGAGTACAGGAACTCGTCTAGATCATTACATTGAACTCGTGTATGGAAGAAAGCGAAGATGTATTCATTGAGAATGAATGAAGTTCAGTAAGTTATCTTGGCTGATCCGCTAGTAGTATTGCTGGTATGTTTTCAGCATATCGCCCGCGGGTCCATCATGAACTACGTGCTGAGTGTGGAGTCGAGTCTGGGACCTTTGACCTTTATGCGGATCTGGCACGACAACAGCGGCAAGGGAGAGAAGCAGGGCTGGTTCCTGGACCAGGTTCAGATCACAGACTTGCAGAACGGAGAGAAGTAAGTTGGAATTAGTCAGTAGCCCATTGACAACCGCCCTCTGAATGATAAACTCCATTTACATATGTATAACCTTCCACAATGCTAGTATGACGTACAGGATATTTAATCAACTGCTTCACTTGCAGGTCCTTCTTCCTGTGTGACCGGTGGCTGGCCGTGGAGGAGGACGACGGTATGGTGGACAGGATCCTCCCAGTGGCTGGTCTCAATGACCTTGTAGCCTTCAAGCAACTCTTCTCGTCGTCTGCGCGCAAGAAGCTGACCAATGAGCATCTCTGGGTCTCAGTGTTCGCCCGACCCACGCGAAGCAACTTCACCCGCGTGCAGAGGATTTCCTGTTGCCTTGCGCTGCTGTTTCTGACCATGATCTCGAACTGCATGTTCTTCAAAACAGAGGGGAAACAAGATCAAGTTACTGCGGTCACACTCGGACCAATCTCCGTCACGCTTCAGTCGATCTGGGTCAGTGTCATGAGCACCTTCATCGTATTTCCGCCGAGTTTCTTCATCGTCACCATGTTCAGACGCTGCCGACCCAAGAAGAACGTGGTCATGCAGAAGAACCAGCAGAAACCAAAACGAGGTCAGAAGTACCGCTGGAAGAACATCAGCAGTCCATCAGGCGTGTTCGGGTCGAGGGCTCAGAAGAACAAGCTGCAGAAGTTCAAGGAAAGCATGGGCAATATCCTGAGTTTCCACCAGAAGAACAAGTACGACATGGAACAGATAGATCCGGAACCAGTCAACACCGATAAAGGTGCCAAGCGGAAGAAGAAGCCGATGAGTCTTCCTCACTGGTTTATTTACATCGCTTGGGTCGGTAAGTAACGTTGTTGGTCACGACCCCAATTACAAAAGTTTGATTCTGTTGGTTTACAATCCTGTCTTTATGTCTCTCAAAAACTTGTATGCAAAAGATACATTTCATAGGATGTTGTTGATATTTTAGGAACTTGTAGGAATATTAGGAAAAAGACAGAACGCATACACACTAGTACATCTAGTACAACACTGCAATTATATGAGGGCAGTTATAATTCAATGCTAAACATCCTAAATTAAATTGCATGAACTAAGGATTAATGCCCCTCTCTCTCTCTCTCTCTCTCTCTCTCTCTCTCTCTCTCTCTCTCTCTCTCTCTCTCTCTCTCTCTCTCTCTCTCTCTACAATTGTCACAATCATGCAGTCAAAATGTCTTAAATTACACTGGTGCTCATTGTTCACGAAGCAAGCTCCACTTGATAGCATGTTCTCACGGCCATCTCGTGTCTTCTCGCAGTGAACTTCCTGAGTATCATGGGCTCTGCATTCTTCACGATCCTGTACAGCATGGAGTGGGGTAAGGAGAAGTCCAACGAGTGGCTGGTGGCCTTCCTCCTCTCCTTCTTCCAGTCCGTCATCATAGTACAACCAGTCAAGGTAAAACTGTGTGATTACACGTCGCTAAACATCAACGTATAAGAGTTCTTAGAGATTGATTAGTATAATAACGGGCGACAGGCGTATTCCTAAGATATAACACTCACTATAAAAAATATATAAAAATTAAAATTAAATTTCTTTAAAAAAAATACAAAATAAATAAATAATAAAAAACACACTCACTAATGGTACCGGTTATTGGCTCCAGGTCCTTCTTATTGTGGCGTTCATCTCGTGCATTCTGAAGAAGCCTGAGTTGGACGAGGAGGATCTTAACGAGAATATTCACAACGTGTTGGCGCCTGACGAGGAACTCATATCCTCAAAGAAGGACCCCGCGTGTATTTCAGGTAGGCCCCTTGCTATTGGACGGTATTACTATGATGTCCAAGTTCCAACGGTAGATCACATTTAAATGTATGCTTTTTAAAATACACCTTTCATTCCATTAAGGAAATGGTCGTTACGAGTATTATCAGGGCGTAAGACAAGGCACGTTCCACATCTAACTACACTATCACATTATGAGTGAACAGAATGAACACGAATAATATGAAAGTGTCGCAATTATTTGTCTTAAGCATCGCATGATCCACCCTCGAGACACAGACCAGTATGTCTATTATTTAGCTTCCGTCGCATTATAAGTAGGCATAATTGCCAGGGTTTCGACGAGACTGTCGATCAGACGACGTTCATATTCTTTGTGAATGTTGGACTTGCAGAGATCTTGCTACAGAGGAAGATGGCGAACAGCGAAAACTCCCCGCCAGACACGGCCGAGCTGGCGGCCGTCAGGGACAACAGACTGAAGGAGATCAAGATGGAGGCCGTCGTCAAACAGATCGTTGTGTACACTATATTCGTCCTGGTCATCTTCTTCCTGTCCTACCAGCAGCGAGACACGGATAGCTTCCCTCTGGGCGATAACGTCCGGAACCGCTTCGTCGGAAAGTTCGAGTCGGTGGGTAGTTGGAGTCATTATGCAGTACATTCATTAGGGAATAGAAATATTAAGCTGTTCCAGTTTACTATAGTGAGTCCTTTCTGTTGGGTCCCGTCTACATCAACTGACTATTATGTTATTTTACTTCAGATCAACACCATACCTGAATACTGGAAATGGCTGGAGACGACCTTCATGTCCGCCATGTACGACGTCCGCTACGCCAACAACTCGGAGATCACGGACTGGCAGGACAAGGCGTGTATCAACGACCATCAGACGCGGAGGCTGGGCGTGGCTAGACTCAGACAGTTTAGGGTCAAGGATGGTAAGGGAGACAATTTAACATCTGACATCCCTCAATATAGAGGGCAAAACGCAAGATGTTTAATAAGGCAAAAAGCATAGGATTTTTCATAGAACTCTACAGTGTTGAATAAACCGCACAGCTCAGGATGTATACAGGGCATTACATGCTTGTATGGATAGAATATTGTTCAATGGATATATAATAAAATTATTATTGAAATTATGGACCTTTACAGATGTAGGCCTATGTTAAATGAATTATGAATGTTGTAAATTTAACGATTTTCAAAACATATATTGGTTGCTTATATATATTCCTGGAGTGATGTACAAGTCTAAGTGTAATACAGTATCCTGTCTCTTTAATATCTTCCCAGACTCATGCACGATCCAGCCACAGATGAGAACAATGATCGACCACTGTCGAGACACGTACGGCTGGCTCGATGACGACACCAAGACGTATATGCCTCGCTGGAAGATGGTCCCCGAGAGCAACAAGACAGCCGCTAAAAAGTGGAAAACTCCATGGGCCTATCAGAGCTCACTTAAGCTGGCCAATGCCCCGTATGTTGCCGACATCGCCACCTACAAGGGAGGCGGCTATGTGGCCCTCCTAACGCGGCAGGTCTGTAGGACCAATTCCATCATCCAAGACTTGAAGGACAGTGATTGGATAGATTTGAATACACGGGCTGTGTTTATGGAGTTTACGCTGTACAACCCTAACGTCAACCTGTTTTTGTCTGCGATCATGGTCACAGAGTTCATGGCTACTGGGGGTGCTAGTGCCAGAATAGAATATAAGGTAAGATTGCGTAATCTTTGCGTTTTCTTGAATGGTAACGGACACCTATCATTTAGAGGAAAATAAGGATAATATTAATATAATACTAATAAATTATGGATTTGTCGTAAAGGAATTAAATATGACGCTTGGAATGGAATTTCTACTAAAGCGTTACTGAAATTCATGAAGACTAGTCACATAAGTGTACGATTCATTTCATGTGTATCAACCGTGTATAATTGTTTTTAGATTTTCCGACTACTGAGCTACGTGGGAGGTTGGGGACTCGTCGTGCTGCTGTTCGAGGTCGTATACGGCATCTTCACCATCTACTTCTTCTATCGGTGCATATGCCAGTTAAGGAAACAGCGCATGAAGTACTTCAAGAACTTCTGGATGATCCTGGAGTTCGTCCTGCTCTGCTTCGCCGTGGCGTGTATCGTCATGTACGCCTTCAAGCACATCCTGACCGAGGTGGCCATGCACTCGCTACACAACAGAGAATCAGGTCAGTAAATGTTATAGGATAATACATAACTAATATATACAAGTACATATCCGTATACAGTCAGGTTTGTAGAAGTAAAAATACAAGTGCATCCATAACTAAGACTAAGAAACCGATTGTTAGGATTAGAAACTTACTCTACATTGGAACTTACGTACCGGTACTAGTATTAGTTCTAGACCACCATGTTTAGGTTAAAATGTATGTACAAGAACATCGCGTGTAGCAGACTGTAAAGCCGATTGTTAGGACTAGAGACTTAAATTACATTGAATCTTGCTTACTAGCATTAGTTATAGACCACCACGGTTAGTTTGCCAACATGTGGACGTATAACATTGAGTCAATGGAGAAATGTACAACAAGAAGAAGCTTTATTTAACGTCAGATATGTATATATAACAACAACGTTAGCTCTCTAGAGCTATTAATTACTAATTGCTATGTAGAACCGAGCAGGAGAAGAACATTAATTACCATTTCAAGGCTGACACACCACTACCTATGTCTTTGCAGATGGCTTCGTGAACTTCCAGTCCGTCTCCCTGTACGATGAGACCTACGGCTACGTAATGGCCATCGTGGTGTTCATGGCAACCATCCAATTCCTGAAGCTCCTACAGTTCAACCAGCGCATGAACATGCTGGGCGATACCATACGAGTGGCCACCAAGGATCTGAAGGTCTTCTCCATCGCGTTCCTTCTGTATTTCTTCGCGTTCACTGCCACGGGCTACCTCCTGTTTGGTCAGGCGATGATGAGCTACAAGAGCGTCATCGGGGCGTCAGAGTCAATGTTTGCCTTCGCGCTGGGCAGCTTCGACTTCGAGGCCATGGCGGACACGCAGAAGTTCCTTGGTCCGATATTCTTCTTCAGTTTCGTCGCCGTCATCTACATCGGCATGATGAGCATCTTCTTGACCATCATCGGCGACGCTTTCACGCAGGTGAAGGCCAACGCTGCATTGCAATCGAACGAGCACGAGATTGTCGACTTCATGTGGAAGCGGTTCAAGGGACTGCTTGGATGGACTTAATGTTTACAGTTCATGTCAGCAAGAGGCTTCTTATGTTCATCATAATCAGCTATATATACCAGAAATTACAAATCTCCAAATATTATGATATTTATTTGCATATTCATTAGGTTTTCCATATTAGACGTAAATGCCGAAACATTGAAATGTATCCGTTCAAGTTATGGAGCCTCTTGTTAGACGAACTCCAGAGCAATGCAATCCAATGTATGTCAATGCACATGACTGTGCATTAGTAGACCATGAAGTATTTATGTGTGCATGCCTAGCATAATCAGTATGTGGTTCTGAAAAAAGTCGATTCGATCCCAAAATATTGGCCCAATTTCATGTATAACTAACGTCTTTGGAAAAGGTAATGAAAGATGTATCCAGCAGAAATAATTCATTAATAATTGCAGAAGTATGACATTGGAAATATAGATTGGAGGGATCCTGTCACTCACTGTTCGTTAGGTCACACTATGTCACCGGAAATACTTGTCATATGATGTGTCCAGAAATAGCATTGAATGCCACTTTCGCTGATACCTATACTATAGGCTATAGGTGTAAGTTTAATCTGAAAGTGAATCTATTCGGATCGCCACGCATGGTTGAAAAAGTACCACAAGTAACGTAAACAATAATAATAATTCAAAATTCTATATTTAATGATGACACGAAACCATTCCGTTGGCCGACCACCGTTGTCGGAACTGAACTCACGAGACCGTTTGCAATGCATATAGTCCCAAGACGATCCGTACCATTCTGCGGTAATTGTGATATAGTATAGTCTGTGATATGTTAACTGTACCACGTTGTGGCAGAGACACTTATAAGTTTAAGATAAGACTATTCTCAATGCCTTTGTCTTTCATGGTGTTACAAAGGAATGCAGATCCGCAAAGACCCATGAAATGTCTGTTGTTGCTACAACAGAGTGAAACAGTATATTTCTTAATTTATGAATTATTATTTCGCTTTATGATATCTTTAAGAGAAACGAATAAAGCATGCTTATCAAAGTCCGTCCAATGTGTACAGAGTTTATACCAATTCCTCTTTAATATATGTATCTGTTTTACATATTATATACTTATTGATTTTTATTATATGCGTATATGAACAAAATAAATCGTTAAAATAAATTGTCAATGTTTTTAAAACTTGAAATATATCCATAATTATTGTTATAAAATAAATGTATATTGATACACACTGTCGTTGTTTGTTCGTTGGCAATATATCGCATGCATCACCAGTTACAATAAAAACTTGAAATCACAATCTGCCTAACTTGTACTTTGCATGTCTATCTGTTTTACGTCGGTATGTCTGTTCGTGTGTACACACTATTCCTCTTTCTCACTATCTGACGCGCGCATGCATATATATTCTGTCGAAGCGGTAAAACAGCGAAGAGAACACGAGTCCAACACACATACAAGGACATTTTGACATTTCGGAAAACTTGTGAATAGCTCGGATAAGTATTTTATTTGCATATTCATCAAAATATATTTGAACATAACAGGTACAACATTAACTGACATATAGCACAATACTACAAGTAGCTCATAAGTTGACTGCTGAATACCATTGATTCAATGTGAGGACTCGGTTTCTAAATAAACAATTAAAAAAACCTTCATTATCTCATTATTTATCTACGAATAGAACATATAATTATGACTATTACACATTTGCAATTAATTATGGGCAAGAGAGAAAGTGAGATGGACGAGATCTAGAGGGATGAGAGAGATATAGATAGATAGAGAGAGAGAGAGAGAGAGAGAGACAGAGAGAGAGAGAGAGAGAGAGAGAGAGAGAGAGAGAGAGAGAGAGA
>JAUTBX010055552.1:0-12809 GCA_032361465.1 Lepetodrilus tevnianus | reverse complement strand
GTTAAAATATATATTAGGGTTTTGATACGTGATATAATATGTCCACACCTGTGGACGCGGGGTCCGAAGAGGATATACTATTACTATCATGTCAGAAAGTTAACTTTGGTGAACATTGACACCGGGCTCTCTGGACGGGATTTCCTACCCAGACCTTATTGGCGACTAAGACAAACGTTCTACCATTGCGTGCCTTCACTTGCTTACCTTGATCCGTGTTGGTCCTGTGAGAATTCTACAACATGATTAACGAGGTCCTTCAGCTGAAGACTTGGAATACGATTGTTACGGAAGTCCTCCAACAGTCGACTGCGACCAGTCACCTCCTTCGACAGGCTGGCACTGCAAACAACACGTCCATGTCAATACAGATAATACCTAATATATGCAGGTCACATTTCAAATTTAGTCTACTAACCATTTAAAAAATATAAATTAGTAAAATATTCAAAATCTATGTATTCAATATCTCTGAATTGGGGCTTACCTTCTCGATGCAAAGTTACGATTCTGAAATAGCGATGAGTTTCCGAACAGCCCGTTTGCAGGGGAGATAAGTCCCGCTCTGTACTTGGCTTCCGCCCCAGGAGCAGCAGAATATGCACGGCCCACGCCACCTAGACCTGAACAAGCAAGACATTGATAGATTGGCACCAACTCTTGACATAGTAAGTACTGGCTGGATCAAATGTACAAATCACTTATTGATCAGCTTCAATTAAAACCTATTGACAGCCACTATTTTTGTCCATTGCTAATCTGCAGATTATATTTCAAGAATGTCATTTTCTGGCCGGCATCATTACTATTTTGAGATTGCATTGACTTGTACATTTCAAGCTTACACATTTCAAAATAGCTTGATACGTCAGAAGTGATCAAGATCTCTAGCTACGAGTCCTACAGTCGCCATCAACAGCATGTGTTCACACAATGGGTATATACACGACAACACAGGAAAGAAAACATGCCCACAACGTGCACATGAAATGTGCTGTATATTAGACAGAAAACATACTGGCCAAGCCTGACGGAGCTTGTTCATTGCTTCTCTCAAGTTGACAGCTTCTCGGCCGTTAGCCTACGTATAATAAGCTCTATTGTCGCCACACTTCTGTATACAATGCCATATGCAGGGATGAGAACGCAAAATCTTGTTTTTCAGCTCAGTCAGAATCCATGGGCCACGACCAGATTCACAAATTTGACAGAGCCCCAAAATACGCAGATAGAGAAAGATTGTGGAATTTAATGTCACTGTGGTAATCTTTCACCTATTTGCCTTGACAAAAACATGCAGAAGTCTCGTCCCTGCATATGTATATTTTGCATGAACGGCCAACACTTGGACGTACCGAGGGTGAGATTCGAGGATGACCCTGAGAGTGAGGGGGGCGGGGTCATGGACTGTCCTGGCTGCATCAGACCCCCAGGTCCGGCCGGCGATCCCATCCCGCTCAGGTTGCTGTAGTAGCCACCCAGCTGTGGCAGCTGCTGCCGCTTCATGTCGTACGAGTCGCGCCGTTGACCTGTGTACACACACATACACGTCAGGGCTCTGGACTAACATATGCCCGACGTACAGGGGCAAGTAAATTGCACTGCGGGCAACCTACTTTTTAACATTTTGCACCTTTGCTGCCTTTGCTACTTGCCCTTACTTGCTCTGCGGGCAAGGAACTCAGAATATTAGTCTAGAGCCCTGCACGTACACAAATGGTCCTTTCAATTGGGGTTTTAGAAACAGCTTTCGAGATAATTCCAATGATACCGAGGCTAGTCAGTTTACGGCCGAATAATAGCCACGATACGATACCGACTAGCCAAGGATATCCGTTTCCACCTTGCATCAAGCTTAGAGAGCCTGCAACACCGGTTATAATGCCAAGCCTCATCAACCCTAGAGAGCTTGCAACACCGGTTATAATGCCAAGCCTCATAAACCCTAGAGAGCCTGCGACACCAGTTATAATGCCAAGCGTCATCAACCCTAGAGAGCCTGCAACACCGGTTATAATGCCAAGCGTCACAGTAAACCTAAGAGCACTGGCTGGTACTGACTATCCAAAAATATTTTAGATCTGTTTTTGGTTGTAGTTTTTAATACTATTTTGCTCATACCAATGTGTGTCAGTTTACGGCAGGAGAAAACCTGCAACACCTGTAGCAGCAAGTGTTGTAGGAACCCTGATGGCACTCAGCATGACAACAGTACTGTGATGGCGCATTCTATTGATGCCGGATACACGTGTCAGGTTCCACTAAGGACCTTAAGACTCTTACACAAATAAATACATGAAATCTTTGACAGCAAATATAATAGTATAAGGGGGGAAGAAAATGTTCTTGTCAATTAAATTAACATATATAATACATGATACAGTAGATATTCCACTCAAAACCACATAAATTGATCATAAAATCCTAATAAATGAAAGTAATAAATGCAGAGTAAATGGATAGATTAATGCGAGGATAAACACTTGTTATAATTGTTATTATAAACCATGCAACTAACCGATTTCCCCCTCACCTCTAGTCAGAAAAACAAATTGTGCACATGGTGTTACAAGCAAGAACGTTGCCTTCCAGTTCATTGGTGGATGTTTATGTTCATGAGCAATTTGAACGCAAATTCCAAACCAAAATAAATAATACTAGCCATACTCGTTAAATAAAATGTAATGTTGAATGTTGAGACTGATGCAATGTATTGTTGACAATTTTGTATATTCAAGAGCTGGGATAGCCAATACTCAAGATCCCTACAGACTACATCTGAAATTATTCAAAACGTTGAAACTTTTCTATTATAATCAGGATTAACATTCTAAAAAAGGTAATGTAAAATGGTCATTTGTAAAAAAAGGTAATATAAACTGGTCAATAAAAACAATAAAGATAATTTTCCTCTACGTCATGTCATACACCTGTGGACAAATCGAGGCAGAAATCATTCTTGTAACACAATGCACACAGTTCTATGCAAAAGGTGTGCACTTGTCATCAGGCCTCCGTTTCACAACTGCACTCCTAGCCTAAATCGAGACATACGGCATGCTTTTACTACAGCAGACGACGTAGGCCCCGATATAGTACCAGACTACCGGTTACGACCCTTTCGTGAAACGCAGGCCAGGACGAAATGCCACGACTAACTTCTAGAAAGCATTACCGATGATGAGACTATAGGTGGTCAAATGATGGCTGGTTGTTAGTATGCTGAACAAAGTGCTAGGTGCTGTGCTCGCAGATTCTAGCAACCCTCATTTTCACCAACATTAATTCCTCGTATCAACTCGCTCGTTTGTAATTCTCAAACTGTATATTCTTTAGGCAAACTTAAAGGGACGCCAGACTTTTGGGGAAGGAATGGGTATGAAAATAAAAACATTCAAAAAAATGGAACATTGGCTTGGGCAGAAATAACTCAAAATAGGCCTGGAATGTATACTTGAAGACATCTGTACGAGCTACGAACCTGATCCTATCGCACCCGGTGTGGACGTGCCGAGGTTTGGGAGGCCGTTGCTGCTGCTGCTGTAGGCAGTCTGCTGTTGCGGGTTGATACTAAGGTTGCCAGCGGCTATTGGGGTGAACAGACTGGTTGTTACTTGGGTATAGCCCAGACTGCTGGAAGCTGTGTAGCCTGTCGGAGCACAACGCAGCTGCATGTCATAACAGGCCCACTGCGCAGCAATTTATGCAGGCTCGCAGACCTATCTTTAACGTTGTTCTATTTCTAATTGGCAGACCTAGAATAACCATAAGTCTCTTCCATTCATAAAGATGTTGTGGGGACAGTAATATCATATAATATCAGTGATATAAATTATCACTAGCCTATGCTATTTCTCCCAATGCTAAAAGTATCTTAAGGGCTAATGACTTTTCTAAACATTTGTTATTTGTACAACTATTCGGGCTAGTTAAGTTTTAAATTTTTATTTATTTATGGATTGGGGTTCAAAGTCGCTTCCTAGAATCTTTCACTAATATCACGACTTGTCAGTTTATGGTAGGAGGAAACCCGCAACATCCATAGCACTGAATGTACTGACAAGACCAAGGTTGATAACTGCATTGTCACTCTAAAGACAGTGCATCCTACCAATATCGCATCAGAAAGGTAACTTTCGCGAACATTGATGCCGGGCCCCCGGGGCAGGATTTGAACCTGGAACCTTTGGCTCCGAAGTCCAACACTCTACCACTGCGCTACATCCCGTCCCAGTTTTAAAGGCAAGTTTCTATCACTAATGTCATATCATGTCCAATCAACAGGAACTGTCAACTTAGCTTCTTAACATTAATGTTAACTCGATTCTTAACATGTTTAACCTCGTTCATGCTGGAGTAGACCAGGGCCATGTTCTCCGGAAACATGGCACCTGAAATTCCCAATACAACCGAGATTGTGATCAACCCAACAAGGAAACGGATGAAAGGTTAACCATGCTGAACATACTCGGCCATTGTAAGATTAGATTTTAAATATTCTCAAACAGTCTTTACGACAATCTGAATATCAGGAGCATTACTGAATGTTTAATTGCCTAATAATTGAAAAGTTGGATACAATTATTAATGCAATAAATTGTGCTATTTCAAATAAACACCTTAATGTTAATTCAGGAAATGGACAAATGGACATGAACTGCAACATCCCCCCCTCTGATGACACTGCCAGTGTCACTGGATACAGCTTCATATTGTATACAGCAATGCATTGTTGTGACCAATTCAAACAGTGCTACTCAAACTAGTGCAGTAATTTTCAGTAGTACAACAACAAATTGTTACAAGTTTTATATTTAACTGAATTAATATTCGCAATCAACTGTTACTCTTCATTGCACAACAACGATGAGCAAATAAAATGGACAAAAAAAAAAGAGAAGCTCCAATGACAATAGCAAACAAATAATTGAACAGCCTAGCACATTGTTCGAGGAGGTTTAGTAAAGGATTCAAGTCGGTCTACTTGTATGGGACCAGCACATTCTCTCATACACTTCAGGCAGTGTTTTTCTACGATGTTATAGATGAAGCATAATTATTTTTAGTAGCAATGTTATTGTGTGTAAGCCATAACCTCAATGCATCCGCACATTCCTGTGCAAGACCAAATTAAGAAAGTGTTAAATGTGAATCCCCCTTCTACAACTGAAACTGGACTTGGTAGAAATGCAAAATGTTTGCCACCTCTGACCTTGAAAGCTGTCTACCACTGTGGAAATAATTAAAAACGACCCAGGTGGCTTTAGGCTTTAGTGGGTTCAACATGGAAGAGAACATGGACTATTAATAATTTAATCGAGCAGTAGTAGTAATCAAACATTCAATTTGAGATCAAGCATAAATGACCACCCAATCTAAAGCAGAGTAAAATATAAGACAATTGCGCCAATGAACCACTGTATACTAATGAAAATCCACGACCACCACTTGTGACCTAATGACCATGTACTAGAATCTACCCAAACATAGAATCAAACGTCTATTTCAAAGATGCCCCAGTCACCAACAGTTCACTATTGCATCCCAGCACCATACAAAAATCTAAACGTAACATTTTCTAGACCAACGGCTTGGACCGCTTCATCTACAACTTAACAACCTTGACACCCATCGGCATGCATGTCCCGCTAAATAAGCAACGTTATAGATTGTAAAAACCCTGTGATTAGCCAATGAGAAGAGGAGCAGAAGTAGCGGCAGCACAGAAAGTCAAACACGGGGTCGGGACGTGACGGAAGGAGCAGACATGTGAAGCAGACGGGTGCAGGATGGACGCGCACGTACCTAGAGACGAGTTCTGTTGCTGGGAGTTGTTGCTACTGGACAGCACCACCGGCGGGGTCTGCACTTGCTGAGGCTGAGTGGTCAGGAGCCGCAGAGCGTTGTTGCCCATGTTGCTGTTCCCTCCTGGAGATGGTGTGAATAAATAAAGGAACGAATTAGTGCTTCGGGTTCCAGCGAGAATATTTCACCCGTAAGCGACGATCCTGCAGATACAGGAATAGATTTCAGTCAGGAAAACATCTCGTTAATGTTGCCCATGTTGTAATGG
This sequence comes from Lepetodrilus tevnianus, assembly GCA_032361465.1. Classification (NCBI taxonomy): domain Eukaryota; kingdom Metazoa; phylum Mollusca; class Gastropoda; order Lepetellida; family Lepetodrilidae; genus Lepetodrilus; species Lepetodrilus tevnianus. Next base: position 6,736 of record JAUTBX010055552.1, on the reverse strand, counting down.
AAGTCTTTCACACATATGCAATGAATTCCATGAAAGAAGTTAACGTGACAAGCATTCCTTTGGGATGAATTAAAAAAATTGTAATCGCTGTGGGGATCTTTCATCCATACACAATGACCTTCGAGCAAGCAGTCGAATATGATGTGATGAAAACACGAAGACTAAGAAAACATGAAGAAAAAAATAAGAAAAATTAAATAAAATCAAATATTTTAATGTTCTTCGGAAGCTGCTATCCCTTAAAAGATTGCATCAGTCGCTAGCCATGTGGACACTTCCACCCACGTGAACACTTACCTTGTTGGTTGGCATTGGCATTGACAAGGACCGGGGCTGGAGACACGAGACGAACCGGAGTGCCGAGTCCTCTGGGGTTGCCCATCACCAGCTGACCGTTCTGGTCGTAGTACGCAGGTGCCAGGATCTGGTAGCCTGCATCTGAAATCGCAAGCCTTACCGTGAAGCCATCAACTTGTCTACAGAAGCATAGCGGTATCTAACAAGATGCTTATCAATCATGGCTTATCTCAGAATGTCCCAAAAAGTCTCAAGTTTATCGACTATACCATGAAATTATTATCTTGGTTCTTTCACTTAACCCTCTCCATGCTGGAGGCAACCAGAGATGCCCTAAATAGCAGTGTTCAAAACAATGAAAATAATAAGGGGGGGTCATTCTCCATAGACCCAACGTTAAAGGTGGTAAAATCTGTAATTTTCAGGGGGTCACAGATACCTTTAACCTTCTCCCTGCTGAATAAAATCAAAGTGTTCTATTTCTGCATTATATCGGGCAAGTTAACTCGCCTTCAGCAGGGAGAGGGTTAACATGGCAAATGTTCAAATGAAACCCCTGACTCCTTATTAATACCGACTCGCATACAAGAGTATGAAAAATATGCTCACACTCACTTGGCGCTTGCATCTGTTGGGCCTGCAAGTTGTTCATGGGGTCGTTCTGCTGAGACGGAGTCAATGGTCTCCCGTTGTTCTGCCGCTGCATCATCTGCTGCTGCTGCTGCTGTTGTTGTTGCTGCTGTTGCTGTTGTTGCTGCTGCTGCTGCATGCCCTGAGGTGTCTGCTGCCCCTGGGGCTGCTGGATCAGGTTAGCAGGATATATCCCCCATGGGGTCTGCACCCCGTAATACTGGGGGTGAATGACGGTGGGGCCTATAACAGCAACATCGGTGTCAGAGGCGGAACATCACGTAATCAAAGCAACTAGCCACAAAACAGCATGCTAACTTTTAAAAGCAAACGAAAAATTATAAATAACTGACAACTTAAAAAATAACTTAAGGCAAGATTTTTTTTAATCAGACAAGCAAAATGCTAGAGTAACGTCACAAAAACATTTACAAACTAAAGAACTTAAAACTTAAATGAGAAATAGAACATTAACTAAACAAAGATAGAGAAATAAAACACAAGATAAAGAGTGTCTGCTTGCTCTTGCTACCCAAGAAGGCTCCCAAGGATGAAAAAAAGTGCTCAAAATTGTGAACATTTTATAATTTCATAGTGATTATTTTATTTTTTTCTTATTTTTCTTTTATCGACCAAATTCCGAGAGGAAAGCAAAGTCCAGTGCCACCCTAGGAAGCCGTAAAAGAATAATACGAGTTGCTGACCTGCAATTGGGATCCCCACGGTGTACGGATCCTGACCGCTGAGAACGTAGGGGGGTGGAGCAATTGCAGTGGGGGCCAAGCCTACACGAAGAGCGAAGCACACACTTTAAGCCATGCACAACCACGTGTTTAACCTAACATGCCAACTTGTCGGAATGCACTGCACACACGAGTGTGCACTCCATGCATTTATATCGGTCACACCTTCAAACAGTCGAGGAATCGCCAGTAATGCTCGCTCCACTGGGAAGGCCATCGATTTGACGCTTTGCGGGTGAAAAAGTCGAGATTTTTAATGCTAGTAGGGAGTCCATTAAAAGTTGAAATTGCGAAATAAGTAATATTAATTAAAGTGACTTGGAACAGAATGAGGTGCGAGGAAAATATTTGCACTTGCTTTCAGATATGAAGTGGTACGCAAACCCATCAACATATAGATCGTTTTACCGGTTGATGCGTCGCCAACAGATTATTTGAGAGGAAATCAATCACTGTACAAGGTGTAATATAATCAGTCCTTTAGGTTTAAATATTGTAATTTTGTGTTAAACGGCCATGTAAATGCACGCACACATTTTATTGCCAATCTTTTAATTTTACCAAAAAAATACCACGCGAGAACATTCCAAAACCTTTCCTATGTAGTATTTTACATGAAGCATGGAATGTTACTGCATTAAAAAATTAAATTGATTTAAATTTTGAGTGAAACCAGAAGTCATCTCTGTAAGTGGACTCCCTAGAGTGCTAAAAGGTAACCATGGCAACTGTATGGACAACTTTATTTTATTTATTTTTTAAATTGGGGTTTAGAGTTGCTTCCTAGATTCTTCAGTGCAATTTTGATCACATAAATAATAAGGCGCAAATAACGTTAATCTTGCCATCTCCTAGGTTAACGAGCATTGTAGTTTGGCAGGTAACATCCCTATTTGATAGATAATCGCATTGAATAGGGAATAAAATAGAACAATTTCATACTACCAAACCAAATGAATTAAGTGTTTTACATCGCAGCGGGAATATTTCGCCTATAGGTCCGATAGGACACACACAAACACACAAAAATAAGATGTTTTTACTTTGGCGTTTGGTAATAAACCAATTCTTACAATCTATTGCAAACAATCTAGTACAAAATAATGTTTAGAATTTGTTTAAATTTTTTTTTATTTACCGAGATAATCCACCAAATAAGGGTGTCAATGCATTTAATGACAAACTATTAGAGGTCCAGCTTTGTTACAATAGCACGAGAACGTTAAAACTGGACACTCGTGACGATCCCCGACTGAAAGTTAGTCTCAATGCAGCCATAGTTACGGCATAGTTACGAAGGATGATGGAACAAATACAAAATATCATTCAAAACGTAAAATTTCAAAAATGTTAAAAAGAGTCACAACATGAACATCAAGAAATAACAGGTAACAAGTCAACAACCTGTCGAAGCAAAATTAACTTGTCATTCCACAGTGTTCCGCTTATACTCGCGAGTCGCAAGCGGAATTGATCAACAATGAAATACCATTTTATACCGAAGGCATTAAAAAATATAAATGCATTGCTGAATAGTAAGTACAATTCTGCAGAATGTGCATTGTGTGGACGCAAATTATGCGCAAATGCTAAAATTTACTTAAAGAAAAACGCCTCTAAATTCTCATCTCTTAATTTGCACTTCCCAAATAAAACCATAGTCAAGGAAAAGATCATTAAACAAAGTGCTTTGAGCAAGTAAAAGTGTATGGGTTCGCTACTATCCAAGATAGCAAATATACTATGCAACATTTGCTAGGGAATTATTTTTCTTGTATTTTCCATTACAGAACATACCAGTCCCATATATTATCTTTAAGCTTCCTACAAGGATAAAGCCGTCATTTAGACATTACTACGGTCAAGACTGGATCAACATGTAAATGTTAATAAAGCACCAAGTGTGTCTTTTTGTTTTACCACACCACAGGAATCTTTCACCCATACACAACGATCGTGCGCACTTCAGGGGTGGAGCTTTAGTCAACCCCAGCACATTAACTACAACATTTCTTGTGTCCTATGTGATATCCACATCAAAACGCTGTTAACACATAGGCCAAGAAAAATAAAGCTAAGATTATAAAGACCGACAAGACGAAACAACTTTTTACACAAAGACATCCATTTTCACATTCACAAAAAGTTTCCAGCATTCAGATGCATTCCTGAATAAAATTCTGTAAACCTACATCCCTAGCAAATGTTGAACAGCATAGAAACCCCCAAAAGGTCAATGAACAAGTCCAATGCACTCCCTGTGGCTGCAAGATGCCTGTTCCGACAGGTAAGTTGGAGGGAGTCATGCAAACACAGACGTATGCGACGACAGAGGTAACCTACCCAGCTGTTGTTGCTGCGTTGCCAGAGCATACTGCTGCTGTGTTAGGACAGCGATTGGCTGCTGCTGCTGTTGACGCTGCATAAGCTGAAAGGGATTAGTCTCAATAAGAGTCGGGTAAACAGCAAATTTAAAAACTCCAAATACCTGCGATCATCAATTGGTACTGATGATAATTGCACCACGCAGACATGGCAGTGCTAAAAATTCAGAAAATATTAAGGGGGGGTTGTTTTCCATTGGCACAATTATTTAATGGTGGGGAATTTTTACCAATTTATAACAAAAAGATTGCAGGGGGTCCCACAGTTATCTACAACACTGCAAATTTTCAAATGACCCCCTTTAATCTAAGCACATGAAGGTGTGAACATACAGATTGCATGTGAATAGTGGTGTGTTTTTTTGTTGACAAAACGGCCAACTTGGGATTGTTCCTTTTACGGTACTTCCGGCAGCAAGATTGCTTTTTTCTGCAAGTTAACCAGCAAATTTCAACTTGACTGAAGCGAGCCAGGTTGTTTGATTCGCACTCTCACCGTCATGTGCGCGCATCTTTCAAAGTGGCTAGCCGCCTATGGCAAAGACGAACGGCAAAAACGTGTCTCCAGTAACAATGGCCAGGTCCACTCACCTGGTTGTAGTCCATGTTGAAGTTGGGGCTGTCCATGGATGGCATGATCTGGTTGCTGTAGTCGAATTGTCCGGGGTCGATGCCGACCGGCTCAAACTGGGGCGCGTCCAGCTGGAATCCCCCGTGGTGCGGGGCAACCAGCGACGGCTGCTGGTCCAAGAAGTCACTGTCTGGCTTCATGGCCATCTTGGTTGGGTCCAGCTGTAGGGTCTGGGAGACAGTTTTCCCATCGTCATGACCCGTGGGCGACGTCTGTCGACTGCCGCTTCTGATGAAATAAAAAGATTCTCTACTTAACACAAAGCAATGATACGTTTTACAGCACAGAAAACATATAAAAGTTCATGACAAGGAGAAGCCTAAATTACATGCAGCAGGGTTGGAAGTTCCCACTCGATCGGCGGCCCGATCTATTTATCATAATATTGAAATTTCATGTTTTATTATTTTTATCATTATTCGGGAGATTATGTTTTAAAGTTAAGTTCTGCTAACCCTCAAGCAACACGTGTGGAGCGTGATGATGAATACACATTGTGGGAGAAACTCAAAGACTGTTTACATATATTCTGTAACGTACTAATGCTCAAGATCGTATTCCATTGATAGCTTGTAGAGCTAGTCATAACTGCTTACCACTGGGTAAAATAAATGAAGACCACAATTGTTATTTTTAAATTGATGTTTAGAGTCCCTTTCTAGATTCTTTCACCACCATCGCAACTAACCGAAAACCTGAACCGTCATCTAATCCATTCTGTAGAATTCCGTTCTGATGGAGGTCCTTGTTTTCGTCGGTACCATCCCCTTGGGTATCCTCAAAAGGGGATGGTGTCTTGCTCTTTTTCTCAGCCGAGGCCTCCACAATACTGGGATCTTGTTGCGCAACCGACTGAAAAAGCGAAGTCCAATTCAAATGGACATTTCAACATTCCTGTTGAACGTAGCAGTTGGCAGCTCTGAGTACTGCCATGGAAATATTTCGATAATTCCATGAATAATTCTTTTTGTTTAGCACTAAATTGGAAAATTCTATTGCCTTCAGTATGGAAAAGGAAAGCAAGCTTGTTGCTACTACCATTGGAACTGATTAAGGGACCCATCAGCAGTATCTTTACAGAACGTAAAAAGAAATAAATAGTTAAAATGACTTACTGAGCTCTGATAGCGGCTTTGAAAGGAGCCCTTCATGGTCAGTCTGCCCTGCATGTCTTTTCCCGTGGGGGAGCCGCCCAGTACGTACTCCACCATGTTGACACCCAGGGTGTTGGTCTCTGTCAATGTACAACACATCAATGTATTACTGTATTCACAATCACACTTAACGGAGGATAGTCTTCAACACTGCTGTGGGAATAATTTAAGTTTGAAGTCCTAGATTAAGTTAACAGTTAGACATCATGGTTACAATTATTTTTCATTTAATTTTTGTATATATTTTTGTTTTTTGTTTTGGACTACCCCATTCCCAATTCCAAAATAAATTAGTTTTATAGGTTTGTAGGTTTGTAGCAAATCGAGTTCAATGTCTTCTTTGCAGGATTTTTGTTGGTTTATAATCCCAGAGCGATTTACGAGTTGTAAAATCGCTGCTGCAGTTTGTTGTCTCAATGAGCGACTGAATATGAGTTTAATGTCGCTGCGGGAATATTTCACCCATTTGCGACGATTGTTGTCTCAATGATTTGCAACTATCCCATGCTAAAAAGGAAATATCCATTCAAGCGATTCCCATATAATTGGTCTACAGCGGCCAATGGTGAAATGCTTACCGGGTCCACTCCAGGTATCATCGCGAGTGGTCCAGGGGTGGTGGCCAGTAAATATCCCAGTCTGCGTCTTGCCACCGTCCCCTCCCTTTGTACCGTCATCGCCAACCTCCCAAATCTTCTTGGACGGGTTGATCTATAAAATAAAATAAATCACTACATTAAATAAAATACAAAATAATAATACTCCACAATATTGTCTGCTGTGGAGGACACTAAAAGACAGAAATCAGTCATCTCAACAACAGTGTTTTTGCTGCCCATCAGCCATAGGCAATTTGGCGATTTATTTTTCAAATGTCCGAAATGGCAATGTTTAAAA
>JAUTBX010055551.1:0-20787 GCA_032361465.1 Lepetodrilus tevnianus | reverse complement strand
GTTAATCCCAGCCAACTCTTTATTGAAACTGGCTGTTTCATGCCATGGTTACATTGGTTAGATGTTAATTAGCATTGTATGCAGATCTTGCAGGTTGGAATGCAACTTGTCTAAAGGAGAAAGTCATATGGGTAGTAGCAATCCTATTTGTTAATGTTTGTTTTCAAGATTTAACCTTTAATTTTACATATATTTATTTGTTGCAGGATTATCACAAAATTATCTCAACACCAATGGATCTGGGAACAATTAAGAAAAGGCTTGAAGCAAACTATTACAACTCGTCACAAGAATGCATTCAAGATTTCAGCACAATGTTTACGAACTGTTATGTCTACAACAAACCTGCTGATGTAAGTTTCCTCGTCCTCCTCGATTAGGAAGAAGGTTGATGATTATTACCTAGAAATTCTATAATATTGGCAGTTTGAAAACGCAAAACAAAATAATTTGTTTTTATTCTGTTTTCATAAATCGTCTGGATAGGATGATGAACCAATTGTAAAACAGCTAAACAAGATGGCCATATCGCAGGTTCAATTGGCTTTCAAACCTCCTGGGCAAGGGGCATAGTCTAAAAGACTATTATTGTACTCACAATCATTGGAGGTTATATAACTAAACCATGTTAATCCCAGCCAACTCTTTATTGAAACTGGCTGTTTCATGCCATGGTTACATTGGTTCGATTTTTTTTGATTTTTTATTATGAATTCTTGATTGTGCATGGTCCTTATGCTGGCATCTAATCCTGTGCTTGTTTTTAGGACATTACTTTGATGGCACAGACTTTGGAAAAACTGTTCCTTCAGAGAGTGGCACAGATGCCGCAAGAGGTAAGCCCAAACGATGGAGATTACAAACTGTTCACAATTAAATGGTGGAAAACTTGTCAAGAATAATGTTGATGCTTGACACTATAAGCAACTGTTAGTCGGTTGACTACTTTTAACTTTTAACCTATAGTCTCAAATGGGTGAAAGATTCCCGCAGCGACGTTTAAACTCCATGTTTAGTCACTCACTTTTAACCTCCTGGGCAAGGGTCATAGAACATTTATAGACGCATAATCATTGGAGGTTACATAAATTCCCATGTTAATCCCAGCCAGCCCTTATGGGTTGTCTGTTTCATCCTTGGGTACATTGTTTTATATTACAAATCGGACTTGAAGTAATTCAATACACTGCAAATACGACTTTTTGAAGTGTGTATTTAATAATCAAGTTAACTTTTCTTTTCAGGAGATTGAGATCTCTATCCCACATAAAAAGACCCCAGGTCGACATGGATTTCGTGGTCGAGGCGGTGGTGGTGTCGGGCGTTCTATGGCTCCCAGAGGTGTAGGGTTACTTGGGCCTAAAAGTGCTGCTGTTGTTTCGGCAGCCGCGGCGCAGGCTCTGGCAGCATCACAGTCGGCTCCTGCAACAACCACAATATCCCCACCGCCGGCCGTGCCCAAAGCCCCGTCGCCGCCACCGGTGACTGCACCGAATCCTGTGCCCATACCCCCAGTGCTATCTCCCCCACCCAAAATAAGTGTTCCCCCTGCGGCCCTGCCGACTATGCCAGTGAAAGCACTACCAACACCCACTCCCACACCTACTCCCACTCGCACTCCTACTCCACCTCAACCACCACCTCCGCAGCCACAGCTGCCGTCTCCTGTAGTACCTGTAGTGGACTTGTCGGACAGCTCTATATTGTCTCAGTCTGTGCTGCCTCCTGCTCAGATAACCAAAGTAAGTATAGCAGGTGTTTGCGTGTTGTTACGTATGGGCGAAGGCGAAATATTCCTGCACCATTGTTAAACGGCCATTCATTCCTTGGTTTCATTATTTTCTGTTTATAGTAAAGTACCAGCTTGTGCTTGCAATTACTGAAACATTCAATTCTATAATGTTTAGTAACCGTTTCCTTCTGTCTTTATACCTGAAAGAACTTGGAAATCTGCTCTGGAGATTTAAATGGAAAGTTAAGATATAATTTTCGTTGTTTCCATCCACGTTTAATGTTAATCACGTGTTGACTGATTGATGCTAATTTTTATTATTTTTGTTTTTGATTTTCAGACGAAAAAAGGTGTGAAGCGGAAAGCAGACACCACTACTGGTGCAATAGGATCGAATTCTGGACCCATGGATCCTGCTGCTTTGATCTACTCACCGAAAGTTGCAGGCAAACTGCCCCCAACACGTCGGGAGAGCAATCGTCAGATCAAGAAGCCCAAGAGAGATTTACCTGACGACCAGGTCGTTGTAAGAGTTCTTAGAATTACTCTCTTGGCGGTTAAAACGTATGTGGATCGGAATATCTTCTGCATTTTTTTTTTTTTCCATGCTGTATTCAGCCCGATTGATTTGAAGATCTTCAAAATTGACATCAGTATTTGGAATGTGTAGCGTATTCAGGTCCACATGCATATTTTGACATGTAAATCACTAATAAATGACTGTTTTATGGTTTCGTCGCAAATGGGTGAAAGATTCCAGCAACTCACTTCCTCCATCACGCCGTATGTAAAAACATTACATGTGATGGTTTTGTTTTGCAGGCACAGCATAGTTCTAAAAATAAGAAGAATAAGCTCTCCGAACAGATGAAGTACTGTAATAACCTCGTCAAGGAGCTGTTCACCAAGAAGCATGCTGTACGTAATGTATCACTGGCGTATTGACATTAAAACTTGTCTGTAGCTACTTTTTAAAACTAGTTCTTGCAGTTTACTTTCCCTATTGCTCGTTCACATCTCGACGGCTGGGAAAGGGTGACATGTAATGGTGCTATTGGCATGAATATTGTGACAATGAACCAGATGTCCTATAATCGTATACTGCATTTGTTTTCAGGGGTATGCTTGGCCATTCTATAAGCCTGTTGATGCCGATATCCTGGAGCTTCACGATTATCATGAAATAATTAAAAAGCCAATGGATCTTGGCACCGTTAAGGTATATTAAATCAAAATTAGTGTTGTATATCTTTAGGAATAGCTATACTCCACCTTGGGTTTCGATTTAAGTAATCCAATTGCAACCAATCTTTATGTAGGGCATAGGGAAATTTAAGATTTATTGATGTGGATAAAGAATCTACTAATATTTTTACTCTAAAAAATTGAGAATGGTCGATAAATAGTTTAATTTCAAATTGAAATTCTACTTTTTCAGAAAAAGATGGAAGGGAATGAATACAACACGCCTACAGAGATGGCCGAAGATGCAAGGTTGATTTTCACCAACTGTTATCGGTACAACTCTGGAGAAAGCGATGTTGTCTCAATGGCAAGAAAGCTTCAGGTGTGAATGACTACCATTTGATAGTTTGTCTTTACTTACATTAATTCTATGCCAAACCATTTTTTTAATGGCATAAAAATACTGGTTGTATTTTTTTAACCATAATATTGTTGAAATTAAAAATTAAAAATAAATAAAAATCTTGTTGAATTTTAGATTAGGTAATTATTATTTTTTATATTAATCAGGTAACTAAGCTCCAAGAGATATGTTAAATATATCAAACAAATCACAGTTGAAATTACGCATTGTACTATTTTCATTACTTAGGATGTTTTTGAGATGAAGTACGCCAAAATGCCAGACGAGCCGGCCATTCCCGACCCCTTGCCTCCACCCTCGCTACCGACGCTCACAGCCAAGACAGAGTCTCGCACCAGCGACCTTTCATCCAGCAGTGAGTCTGCCGAGAGCGAAGTGGAGGACGACAGTGAGGAGGAGCGTGAGAGGAAGCTGAAGGAATTGCAGGAACAGGTGTGGGCATCAACTTAGCCATAAAATGTAAAACTTTCCAATACCACAAACGTTTTTCGTCTGGTATGGGTGAAATATTCCCTCAGCGACATTCGTGGACAAATCGATCGCAACCTTTAAATTTTCACACACAAATTGTTTTTGCCTTAAATCACACTTAAAAAGGAACAATTCCAACCATCCATTTGTCACGTTATTTAACGATTCTCTAGATAAGTTAGTAGTGGCCGACTACTGGTCATCTGAAATGGCTACCTGCCATGTGCATTTTCTGTTATCTTTTCAGTTTGCAGCTATCCAAGAGCAGCTGTCGAAATTAACAACGGAACACATGAGTCGATTGAAAGAAAAACGGGAGAAGAAGAAAAAGAAGAAGCGGACTAAAGAGAAGGACAAGGACGAGAAGCTCGCCGAACCCCCTGTGCTCCCCCCACCTCCCCCGATCCCAAGCACACCTGTGGTGCCAATGGAAACTTCCAAACCAAAGAAAAAATCCAAACAGAAGTCTCCGAGTTCGAAACGATCTAGGACTAATAACAGGTCCTCGAATAAACGTAGTAAAGTGTCGGCATTGATGGTGCCAGCAGCAGGGCCCATCTTGCCTCCGTACGATAGTGACGATGAAGACAATGCTAAGCCAATGACTTACGATGAAAAGAGACAACTGAGCTTAGACATTAACAAGCTGCCAGGTAAGATGCAATGTGCAGCCTGTGTGTGTTGGTTTGTTGTGCAAACGTGCCTCTTTGCTAAGATTCATAACGGATGAAGTGCCATTCCAAATGGATTCGTGGAGTGGTGTGCGATTCAGTGTTCGTATGGATCAGATAGCAAGATGTAGCTTGTTTTCAATCCTATCGGTGGAGTGTTATTTCAAGGGTTTCAGTTCTTCATTTTGTTAAATAACTGAGTACTAGTTTTCTATATGTTTTATTAGCAGTGTTCACAACACTGCAAATAATATTTCAATAAATAGTACAATTTTGCACCACAAAAAAAGAAAAGTTAATATTCTGACATAAAATATTCTATATAAAAATTATGAAAAGTACAATATTAGATATTGATATTTTCAATAAAGTATACACTGGGATTTTAATTTTAAAACTTATATATATATATGATATGTAATTAATATGTAAACGAGTAAATATCCTAGATTAAAATTTCAGTGGCATAACCACGTTATATATATTTTTTTACTTGCAACAAAGATTTGACGAGTGTTGTGGCCTGTTACATAATGGTATTCATAAAGCATAATCTGGGGCAAACGCAGGTCATGTATTGCATCTACTAGTTGCGGAACGTAAAGAAAGCTTGTGGGCATGTTTCGTTGAATATTGAACAAATGCTCATTGTTTTCATAACTATTTGAATGCAACTGCCAATAATTGTTTACTGATGTATTTATTTACTGTTGTTGACAGGTGACAAGCTTGGTCGTGTGGTGCATATTATACAGTCAAGAGAGCCGTCCTTGCGAGATTCCAATCCTGATGAGATAGAAATAGACTTTGAAACCTTGAAGCCTTCAACTCTAAGGGAATTGGAAGCCTACGTCATGTCATGTTTAAAGAAAAAGCCTCGGAAGCCCTACAGTAAGTATATCATTAGCTGCTCCCTTACGCTCTCCCGAAGAAAAGGGGTATTGGTATTGTCTGATCTGATCTCTTCTCACTTCAAGGAGGCACATTAAACAACTCCCATGAGATTCCGGCCACAACTTTCGTAATTGTGCAGCTTCATTCTATGGGGATATTCAGATTAAAATTTGTCTTGACTTTATGTAGTTTCAGCCTACGTATACTTTCTCTAAACACCAGTTCAACTTTATTGATTGCTTTGTTCACAGCAAAGAAAGCATCTGGGAAGTCTAAGGATGAAATCCAACAAGAAAAGAAGCGAGAGTTAGAGAAGCGGTTACAGGGAGTCCAGGAACAGTTGTCAGTCGGGAAGAAACCTAACAGTGAGTTTGCATGCTTATCAAATTGGTCATTCAAAAATATTTAAAAACTTTTAAGAGCTACAGTAATATGATGACATCATGCGTGTCATTTGAATACCTGTCTCCGTTGACAGTTAAAGCTTATGTAGAGTTTTTCTATGTAAGTGGAGGCTGTCTTCATGAAACTGGTACAGATGAGTTTAAACATGAAATCTGATTACATTGTAATTTATATATTGGCAGATAATCTTTAAGATTTTATATATGGGAAATGTCTATTTTTGAGCAGTATATATGCTTATTGTGGCTAGTTAAATATGATGTCCATGATACTGGTAAAATAATCTTGAAAGTCACAAAACAACCAAAGAAAAAGTAATTTGTAGCAGTGGAAAAATAATCTTGAAAGTCTCTAAGCCCTAAAAGGAAATACTTGTAGAAATTTCAGCTGGTAAAATAATGGTTATATTGAAAAGATCAGCTGATAAAATATTGGTATAATAGTATTTGGAACCCAAAGCAAAATAAATATAGATAAATCGTTGAAATTAAACTGTTGTGTACTTTGACAGCTACAGTAATATGATGACATCATGCGTGTCATTTGAATACCGGTTTCCGTTGACAGTTAAAGCTTATGTAGAGTTTTTCTATGTAAGTGGAGGCTGTCTTCATGAGACTGGTACAGATGAGTTTAAACATGAAATCTGATTGCATTGTAATTTTAGATATTAATTGTGAAGATTTTGTATATGGGATCGTCGCAAATGGGTGAAAGATTCCTGCAGCGACGTTAAACTCCATATTCACTCACTCAGTATATGGGAAATATCAATTTTGAGCAGTATATATTCTTAATGTGGCTAGATAAATATGATTTCCATGATACTGGTAAAATAATCTTGGCAAGCCACAAAACCACCAAAGAGAAAATAAATCAAGTCATTTGTGGAAGAGTAATGTTGGAAACATCATCTTGAAAGTCTCTTAAGCCCTAAAAGAAAATACTTGTAGAAATTTCAGCATGTAAAATATTGGTTATTGAAAAATACTTTTAGAAAAGTTCAGCTGGTAAACTATTGGTATAATACGGTAATCTTTGGAACCCAAAGCAAAATAAATAGATAAATCATTGAAATTAAACAGTTATGTACTTTGAGAGTAATATGATGACATCATGCGTGTCATTTGAATACCTGTTTCCGTTGACAGTTAAAGCTTATGTAGAGTTTTTCTATGTAAGTGGAGGCTGTCTTCATAGACTGGTACAGATGAGTTTAAACATGAAATCTGATTACATTATAATTCAAAAGACTTAACATAGGAGACACAATGTCTTGACAACCACCAAATAGAAAAATACAGTGATTTGTAGAAAAGTACTGTTGGAAAAATTATCTTAAGCCTCAAAGAAAATACTTGTAGAAATTTTAACTGATAAAATATTGGGATAATAATTGAAAAGGAACAAAAATATATATTTTTTAAATTTAACCATTGGTCCCATCTGTCCTGTTCCCGATTGCTGACATTACCATGGTGTGTTGCAGGTGAAGGTGGCACGGTTGATGTCGGGGGCGGCGGTGGGCAGAGTCGGCTCAGTGCCAGCAGCAGCAGTTCATCGGGCAGCGACACCAGCAGTGACAGCAGCTCCTCCAGCTCGTCCGAATCGAGCGACTCTGAATCAGGTTAGCTCCACTTCCTACAGGTGGCATTGGCTTCTTAGTTCTCACGGTTGAGGATGCGCGATGTTTGGTTGTCGCTACAGGCAGAGCTGTGTCTTTGTCGGTATAACACAAGAGGGATGCGAACAAAACTCCAAATAACAAAACCTACAGCCACCTCTTGGTATAAAAGTGCTATTTGTGATAAATAGCAGCAGTATGTTCATACAATAGCATTGCTGGGCTGGGGAAATGTCTAAACGAGACCCAAGTACTGCAATAGATTTTAGAAGTATTCTTGACGTTTTGTGTATTTTGATATATATTTATACAAGTTTGTATAAAGTCTACACATAAACATGTTTGCTAATATTTGCATCTAAATGAGTGCAGCTTGATGGTCGAAGACACATTGCTATTTGTGACTTTTTGGTACATTCAAATACTTCAGAGATTTTCTTTTTCGAGGCCCAATAATGCTACAGTATGTATTTAGTGAATGTGACTTGTCATTGTTGTGTTCAAAGGTGCCCTAGGACGGCACCGTTGGAAGAAATCCAAAGAGATACTTAGCAACACTAAGTTATCTGAATGTAGGGATGCAAGATGTATTTATATAGTTGTTGGATAATGGTTAGGAATGTTGGCCAAAAGAGTGCAGAATGTGTAACGGTTGAGGTCAGTCGCAGAGCAGGCTGGAACATTTACAATTGGGATGGGAGAGGCATTTGTATTTAAGGGCAGTATTACTGCATCGACACCATTTCTTAAACCTCGTGGTTGCATAATATTTCTTATTTCACAAAGGTGCTTTTTGCTGTTCTCCACATTTCATATTTTTTTTACACCAAAGAAACCATGCACATGACAGTTGCCGGACGATAAATGATATTGTTTAAGCTGGAGGTGAACTATAGATCATGTGTCCACTGGCCTCCCCCGCTACACATCTTTGCACTCCAAGGCAAATTGTACATGATCTGAATGAGGTGCATTCCCACCCTCTAGCCCAAACAATGTAGCTTGACAAGGAATATGTACATCCAAATACAGTAAAAATGAAATCAAAACGAGTAGATCTCATTTGTGGCATAATTGTCAATCGATGTATTTTGTCACTGAAAATCTGGTAACCTAAGTATATATTCAAAAGCATGATGAAGTGTTGAGAAAATCTGAACTGTTGTGTCGTGATCATTTCATTACATTTTCTGTACTATTGAACTTGCTAGATCGTTTTGTATGTGAAGCATTATACATGAGTATTGTACATTTTCTCTACTCCAATCAAGAATTCTTGACACCGCATTTTGTACATAATTCAGATCTGATAGTGTCATGTCATCATTTTATCATCAATAAAACAGAAAATAACTATTCAACTGAATTGTATTTTCATTTCACAGCTGCTCTATTGGCCTCGTACTTGATACACATTCTGCACTCTTCTGATTAGTTTTTAACTTAGCTTCCCAATGAAAATGTCGAGCTAGCTGCTTGCTTGTGAATAATTTGATCTGTGATGTAACATTTATGACATGTGGAAGACGTCTGAAGACTACGTACAACACAAGACCTTGGAATGACCTGAAGACTAGTAATCACATTCCATTAACACTACAATTTGAAGTATTTCTTCAGTTATTCACCAGTGTTTTGACAAGACCGACTGATAACTATGCAAAATGTATATTTGTATTCAGATATGTTGTACTGTGAGTGATTTATTGGTTCATCCTTTGCACAGATCTTAGTATAATTTTACATTCAAATGTAATGGACCATGACAATACTACCAAGAAGACGATCCCTTGCCGATGATTAATTCATACCACATTAAATGTGCACACAGTAATATGAAAGTATCATGAATTTAAATGGGAAAATATCTACACAGAGATACTGTTTAAAATGGCTGATGGTGTGCCATAATTCAATATTTGTTCACGTTTGAAGTGAGGAAAACCATCAGTTTATTTTAATTAGTATATTATCCTGGCACTGAATTGTACTAAGGAAGAATGGGGTACATATTTGTGTTGTGAGGATATAATCAATATGGTATTGGTCACTCAATAGCTTTAGGTATCGTCTAGGTTATGCCTACAACTGAAGAATTAAAGAAATTTGTACTCATTCCCTGCTAGGTGGAACAGACCTTGTCTATGTAAGCCACTCGCCTAAGAAGACGCACAAATATGAACCTGAGAAAGAATCCTAGATACTCCTGATTCTACCTACATCCATCCACACATTAGTTTCAACCTATATCGGTCTCTGTAATGCACAATGTGTGCATATGCCACCATGGCCAGCAAACAATTCTTTTTCAAAAGTAATATACTGGTTTCAATTGATCTGAACAAGATTTCGTAAAACAATCATTCATTCGAGCATAAATAAACTAGTAAAATATTTACTTTTCATTAAATCGGGCACAGGTCATGTCTGGAAATCCTTGTCATATATTGAATCCAGAATGTAAAGGTATATAATATTGTCTTTGACTGACAAGTCCAACCTTCGATTGGACAAATTGTGACATTTGAGAATAACTAAAGTAGAAAGAGATCAAATACATGTACTTTAAATTTTACGACTGAATTGAACAACCGTCTATGTTATTGAATGTTTCAACAACATTTGGGCTTGAATGCAAGATCAGTCTTCTATAGCCATGTAAGCTACAAGAAAATAATATAAAATAACTGCCATGAACTGCAAAGGCCCACAGAATAATTAGCGAAAAATCCTTGGAACTGAGTATGCTAATTGGTCCCAAGCTGTATGGATGGCTATCAATTACAGGTATGAACCTATTGATAAACATATCAAAACTCGGCTGTTTTGGTACTATAATATAGGAAATAAATATATATTAGGAACAAACGAGATGACCAAAAACGCTTTGCCCTACTGCCCAACAAGTGGGCAATGTTAAAGCAACAGATGTTTAGGAAGGAGTATTTTGTCCAATGTGTATAAGACAGGATTCCTGCTTTGGGTTAAACCCTACTGCTCTTAGAAGATTTGCTTCTGAAAGTCCTTTTCTCAAATCGATACAATACAAACTATTTTGTAATTCATAAAACATCAGTTGTTAGTAATCTTTCTATTGATAATAACCACTATAGAATCTAGAGCAGCACTTCAGAAACAAAATGCCATACAACGACTAACGTAATAATATCAATATTGGTGTTCTCCTGCATATTGGTTACATTGAATCTTTCGAGAGCAACATTCATCCATGCTAGGCCTCGTCCCATTGTTAGTCTGAAGAAATGTGAAGCAATACCAAGAATTTTACTGGAATACCAACAACTAAATTGTCAAGTTAATAAAAAGCATTTTCAAGAAATTGGACAAACTGAACAACCAGATTGGTTGTACCTTGTGTTTCTGGCAGCTAAATATCCAAACTGTTGCAGTGTCAAAGCTACACAAGAGTGTTTGCAATGATTTGAGAAAATTGCAAGCAATCTTGCATTGTTATGCCCCTTGGCATGCTTTTCTTATGGTATATACCGCATCTCGTCAATGAAAACTACTTGCGACAATGAAAGAATTTAGGTCTATATAGATGGAAATTCTACCCTAGAAAATACCACAGATTTGACATAGTATTGGATTTTACTAGTTCATTGAAGAAGCAGATTTGCTTTAGTTCATTTTATACTGAGAATACAGTGTAGTTTTGAAATGCGTCTAGTTAGTTGATAAATTGAACATTGAGATAAGATACAAAATAACTTGCTTGCCATGTTTTATTATAAAAATAATTCCTCTCCCTATGATCTTCAGAAGCTTCCAACTTTTGACATGTTAATTTAAGTGGGCAAAGAAATTCCACAGACGATGAACTTTTACAACTAGAAAACCTACTTTTAAGATAGTATATTGAGTAACTATCATGTTGCCAAAATTAATATACAGTTAATCATACCCTGCTAAATGGGGTAATGCAAAGGATAATTACCGTAATTACTCTAATTATTTGGACACTAATAGTTCGAACACCTAAATTATTTACCTATTGAAACCACTGCACTATCACCTTATGTAGAACAAGATCATATTGCATTGGACATTACAGCTGGTATAAGATAACCTGGGTACTAAGCAATGCTTCGTTGTGTATGGGTGAAAGATGCCCGATGTGACGTAAAGCAATTCACTCGCTAAGCACTGCTATATCATTAGCACTTGTAAAAAAAACACGTTATCGGTCAACAGTATGCAATTCCTGATAATAGATTTTTGTCGCACATTTGTGAAAGATTCCTGCATCAACTTTGACTCCATATTCACTCTCGCTGATAATAAATTTAATCTTTATGTAGGTTGTCGTAATCATAATTGTCTGTATGTACTGTACCATATACTATTTTGTTATTTTGACTTGCTATTATGTGCATTTTAAATAAGACTAGAATTTGTGAAACTGATTTTGAGAGGAGAAAAGGATATTTTGTCACTTTCAAGCAATGAAAACTAGTAAACAAACTTGGAATATCCTCTTTTTAATTATTCCACATTATTATGGTAGAAATTGAAAGAAGCTATTTGAATTTTATTTATTTTTTTCACAAAAGAATAACATTTGGTTTATGACATTCTTCACAAATATTTTAGACACAAAATTTGAAATTAGATTTTTCTTGGGAATTTCTTTTTTTTTAAATAAAAAGAAGGTGGATGGGAATGAAGGAAGATCCAATTAAATATATTTCATCTTGCACATTTTGTGTCGTAAACCAAATTGTATTCTTTTGTGAAAATAATTCCCAAGAAAAATCTTCCTTGACCAAACATTATTGAACAACAGCAACTTCAGTTAAGTAGATATTGCCGTTACCACCTTGCTCATGGACACTAGGCTCTGGCACTGCTCTTTTAGGAGGCATCTCTTGCCTACAGCATGGCGAGAGTTAAATATAAATTGAATATGGTACTTAAATTAAATAGAAACAACAAACGCTGATTATGATTTAGTCTGTGATTTTTAACCTTCTCCCTACTGGATTCGGCACAATCATTGTTCTTTAGGGTATCTCTGCTTGCCTTCAGCATGGAGAGATTTAAAGATTAGCGCCATTGCAGGGATAGTTCAACCACACCATCTAAGAAGATGCTTGTGTTTTCAGAGAGGCCTGTGAAGATGATGAAAACAAACTATCCCAAGCCAGTAGGGCCACCACCGCCTGGAAGTCCAGGGAGGTCTCCACCTGTCAAGATAATGCTGGGTGGGAACACGCCCATCGTGGTGTCGTCCCCGCCCCCTCCCATGATGCACGCGGTCCCCCCTCAGGCGGCTTACCATCCACCACCGTTGCTACCACAGGCTGTGCTGCCACCCAGTCTTCCCACGCCAGTCGTACTGTCCAAGCCGGCATCCCCGGCTAGAGGTCGGTACAGAGTTGTGCTCCTTTGAATCATTTATCGATATCTGTTATTATTACCACCTGTTATTAATACCTGTATCTCATGAAAGGCCCATATTCGGTAGGCCAGACATAACATAAAGCCTACATAATTTCCTACTACAGTAACACTATGGTGCCTTGATTTATGTCTTTGTCCTGCGATTATGGAATGTATTTGAGTATGATTTCATGCTCCTCCAAAGTTTGGTTCCCATATAAAATTTTACATTAAACATAAAATCGTATTCTTAAGGTTTCACAATTCTGTGAAAAGTATCGTTACAAATGGCTGAAAGATCCCTGCAGTGACGTTGAACTCCCATAATCGCACATACACGGCTATACTACACAGGCAGTAGTAATGTAATGAGTAGTAATTTTTGAATGTAGTAATACTGCAGGAATCGTTTGTATCATTCCGATTGCACGTAAATTTATTAGAGATTGTTTAATTGCTTTACCAATATATTCCACTGGTCTGTGCTCATAATACAAGTTGCCAATGCGTTGTTTCACCGTCCTCCTTACAGCCATGAAGCCAGTAACCCACATTCACATGCCTCAGCAGCCCAGCCGACCAACGGCCATGGCCACAGCCAAACCTCTGGCCAAGAATACCAGTAAGTTTATTAACATGTTCCGTCTTTAGCTGTACACTGTGTCAACATTGGTTATATGGCTCCGAAATGGCTTTTTTAAACAGTGAAGCAATTGCCGGAGGAATTTGTTTACATTTGGGTAATATTCCAAAATGACTTTCAATTTGTTTACATTTGGGTAAGACTCTAAAATGACTAGCAATTTGTTAACTCTGAACTGATTGCTATAGCATTTTTGTTTACATTTGAGTAAGACTCCAAAATTACTAGCAATTTGTTAACAATTTTAGCAAGACTCCAAAATAGCTATGGCAAACTATTAAAACTCTGAAATGATTGCCATTAGAAGTGGTAACTGTCACAAGTCTACTCGTACACTGACCCCCCTCGTCTACTTCCCGTCTCCAGTTCCAATGATGCCCACACTACCAGTCAGTCGCCCGCCCCATATGTCACCGCAATTGGAGGTGACGTCGCCGCCGAAGCTGTCCGAAGTCCGGAGGATGTCACCCCGGATCCAGTCTCCGCCGGACGATCTGTCCAAGCTGTTTCCACTGGACGACGAGCTGGAGAGTCCCAGGCCCAGTCCCAAGCCCGCTCCCCCTGGCGCCACTGTGTGTAAGTAGTGGACTGGTCCATTCAGAATTTGATGTAGTCCATTCAGAGTATATTCGGGCCTCCCATTAAAACTTGAGGGTAGAGTGGTGGACTTTAGAGCCAAATGCCTCCAGTTCGAATCCCATCCCGTCCAGGGAGCCCGGCATAAATGATCGTGAAAGATGAACTTTCCGATGCAGTCACGATATGATGCGCTGTCTGTACCATAGCATAGCAGGTATTTTCCTTTGTCCATCAGTACTGGTCAGTGCTTGCAGGTTTCCTCCTACCCTAAGCTGACAATCTGTGATATAAATGAAACAATCTTGAAAGTGGATGTAAAACTCTTTTATTTTTTAAATAAATAATTAAGGATTGACTGTCATTTTCTTTATGTTCATCGAGGTATGAACGGGGAAAAACGATGTGCAAACTGTATGAATCTGCGAAGCGGTTCATACGAAAGTTTGCACATTGGTTTTCTAGTTTCCTTTCTAACACTCATTCATGATTTTTTCACATAAATTTGACTGGTGTTTGTTACAGCTGCTCACGGCGTCGGCATAGCGTACAGCACAGGATCGGCAATGTCTCAGTCACAGCCAATGTCTCAGTCACAGCCACAGCCACTCAGCATGGAGCCCAAGATGGATCCTAAGATGGCCATGAACATGTCCATGTCTATGGGCATGACACCTGCCGCCGCTGCTGCTGCTGCTGCTGCTCAACAGGCCAAGAGGCAAAATACGGTAGGTTGGTCCGTGTACCTGTGTGCCCCTCTAAACATTTGTAACTTGGTGAAACTGTTTGTAACTTTCATTTCTAAAATATTGGTGCACATATTACAATATTTCTTAGGAATTTGTCGGCAAACATTTATGTTGTTGCAAATTGATACAGCGCTAAAGCTGGATTCATACTTTTAATGGCGGCACACTGCGGAACTCGCTAGCACGCGCTTACCGGTGTAGCATCCCAAAAACACTCCAACATGAAGCACAATCTAGAGTGTTTGGGGACTGCTACACCGGTAAACGCGTGCTAGCAAGTTGCGCCGTGTGCGGCCATTAAAAGTATGAATCCACCTTAAGGCTGTTAAATTGTCAAGCTGTATTATATGAGATAGTTATGTCAAGATGTATTATACAAGATAATTGGCAATATTCCTTTGGCTAGATAAAGAGTACATTTTCTGTCAGTTGTGTTTCACTTGTGCATTATTGTATGTTTTCACTGCAATGTTTTCCAGTTGAAAAACGCAGGCTCTTGGTCGAGTCTGGCCATGGCGCAATCACAGCAAGGCTTGTCTCGGAAACCTGCAGCCTTCAACAGCTTTGAGCAGTTCAAGAAGCAGGCGAAAGAAAAGGAAGAAAGGGTACGTTTAACATTGAGATTATAAGTGTTGATATAAGCCTGTTAAAATACACAATATTGCCAACATCAACTTTTTGAGGCATTTCTCCCAGCAGGTTCATTTATAATAAATAGAATATTGACATTTGTTTTTCTCGTACCATGTTTATCTGCACCTAGTGAAGCTATTGAATCTCCCTTTCCACTCATGAAATTACTTTAAACCGAATTTTTTTAAAAAGAAGAGAGGGAGTGAATGTAAAGTTTCGTGTTCTCTCTCTGTCCAGGAGCGAGCCCTTCAGTCCCAGCTGCTGCACCGCCAGCAGGCCAAGGAGAAGGCTGAACGCGACCGACTGCGGCAGGAGCGCGAGAGGCAGCGTGAGCGCGAGGAGGAGGAGGCTCTGGAGCAGGCCAAGCAGCACCAGACTCTGCAGGTTCAGGCCCAGCAGGTTCAGCAGGCTCAACAGGCTGAGCTGGCGCTGCAGAAGGAGGTGGAGCAGCAGAAGCGCAGGGAGCGAATGAAGGAGCAGGAACGTCGGCGCAGAGAAGCTGTAAGTGGGCGCTGAATGCAGGGCAGTGTTCAGGCTACACAAATCTTTTCATACACTACAGACATGATAATTTCCTGGGGAATTTATTTTCATTTGGATCACTAATATGTGAACGATACGAATACACAATAAAAATTTGGGGTGGGTGGGTCTGCTATTCAAATTGTCCCGTATGTCTGTTTGGCTGGGCCTAATATGAGGTGTTTTTTTCCTCCAAAAAACATTTTGACATTCTCATGTCTGGAACTACCTTTGTGGTACGTAACACTTCACAATAATGTAGCCTGGATTCACCCATGTAAATTTTAGGATATTTTAGGTCGTACGATGTTAAATCAATATTTTATGTTTATGTGAAGTGAAACAATAATTCACTCCCTAAGCAACAATTTGTAGTAATCCATGCAATATATAAAAATTTTTCAATTTTAGATGGCAAACCGCATCGACATGAATGAACAGAGTGAACTGATGGCATCATTTGAGGAGAACTTATAGCCGGCTGCTTGCGTTTAATTCCTGGTTATGATGTCCGAGTACACTAGAGGTGGCATGCTTCTCGACTAAGAGTAAAAGCGAATACCCAAACCTCAGGGGGACGAGATAGAGCGCAGTTGTTTCCCATCGACGGGTACCAAGTGCGTCCATGCACGCATGCGCTTTCCTGTCGATTTTTGTTCATTGTGAAAACTACTGAACAATTGGTTCCAGATGCATCTTTCGCGATGCAGGACGAAGTTAACTCAAATTTCAATGCAAACTGTGACGGAGACCCAGGTTTCCTTCGTATGATTAATTCATTGTACAGACGTTGACTATCAAGAAGGTATTCTTGGGATTTCTCTTACATTCAAGGATTCTGCTTGAAACCTGACACAGCGAGAGATTTTAAGAGGCGACGACGATGGCTATTGATTCAGTAATTGGGACATCCAACTCTGAACAGTGTTTCTGTGTAGCAGAGAAACTATTCTCAGGAACTGTACAGAGCATGTTATGCAAAACGGCTGTATCCTGATTCATTGGTAGCCCCTCTCGTGTCGTCTAGTCTAGTGAAGTACGGGGACAGTTTCTTCTATAAAAAAAATGACCATCCATTGTAAATACGCCTCGTCGAGTCATTTCTAGCAATAACTGTTGTACAGTGTCGAGTATTAGTGTGGAAGTTGAGCCTTCTTCTGTGTCTGCAAGTGTTCAGTATGTTGTAAATTTCTGCGCACCAGCCTCGCGTCGGAAGCAGGACGTGCCTAAAAGTTAGCTGTCTCATAGTTCTGTTCTGCCCTGTTTTGCTGGAAGGGCAGTGTGTGTAAATAGGAATTAGCGGCCTACAAGCCATGCCACCGCCTTGTGTTCTAGTCGCAACGATGCATAATCAGCTCTCGCCAAGACTTCAATTTGGTAGTGCCACTAACCATGGTAGGCTTGTTTCGCACGCATTGCAAGCAACAAGATATAGTCCCAGTATATATTATATAAAGGCATGGTTTTGATGAGAACAAGTGTGTAGGAAGAATATAACTAAATATATATCATCATTATTAATAATGATTGCTCCGGCGGTAATATTTTTGTATATTAAATTGTAGAATTCCTATTCCTATACAAAATCACTTAATTTTTAATCCTTGATATGTTCAATATTTTCAAGAAATAGCTTTTCACAAACCATCTTCCTTCATAATATTGGGTGGGCAATTCTGTATACTACAGTTAAATATTTGTCATTATTGGGCAATATTTGAGTACAGCTCGGTAGACATGTTAAGTACCCATTAACACAAGCATCTGCTTTCTATTTACAGGATCAGTTCTCGTTTTACAACAGCTTAAAATTTCATGTACAAAACTTGCCCCAAACATAGACTTAGCTATTGATACAGCAACTTGTAGTTGCAAAATTGCATTTGTATCTAAATCAAACAGTATTTTATCATGTTAACTATTTTCCAAACACGCTTGCAGTTAGGAAAGGGTTATTTGCAAGTAGTGTGCATCAATTTCATCTGCAAGCATACTCTACCCATATGGAATTTCCAACGCAACAGGAAATACTTTGATTTCTTCGTGTTGAATTTTCATTTCAAACTTGTATGAGGAAATTGACGATTTCTTTACCCACTGGAAGCCATGGGTAAGACTCGGCTGTTTTTGAATCATTTAATAACTGGACATGTTATAGGTTGTGTATTTATTTCCAATGGTTTGGCTGTAATCCCTTTTGGGTTTGTGTAAACTAATGTCTGCAAGTTGCATTAACCTCGTCGATTAGTTGTTTATTGTCAGTGATTTACTGCTAATTTTTGGGATGAATCCATTTTAATAATTAAGTTACGTTTTTACACAAAATACTTGCCAGAAATGCAGTCAATAATTTTCAATGATTAAATAATATATTTATTTTGGAACTGGAGATCGAGTTCTGGCAAGAAGTGGATGCATTGGTTTCCATTGTAAACATGACTTGCGAGTCATGTTTGGTGCTATTGCCATCATATCATTTCTGTAGACAGTATTGCATATTATAAATTTATCAAGTGTTCTTTAAAAACTATTTTGAGACGTTTCCCACTTTCAGTAAGCCGAGACATTTATGCTTGTTCTATCGCAGATTTCTTCTGTGTTTATTTAGATAATCTTTATTTGTGTGTCTGTGCGTGTGTGGTCTGCGTATGTATATTTCTTGTTGATTCAGATAAAGTGTTTATTGTGCCATGTTGTACTATGTATGGCATGCATGCTGTTTACCGATCTGTAATTTTCTGAACAGCGGGTTACACAATAATACAAGGTTTGATACTGATGTAAGCGTGTGCATAGAAGTTGGTTGGCTTCGGTCGTAACTTTGAAAATGCTATTTATCATTTCCACAATCACTTTCCATCGAGAGGCCTGGTAGGCCAGTGTTTCGTTACATCATTTTGTACTTAAGAACTTGCCTCATTCATCTTCCATATTCACCAATTCACGATGGTGCCATTGTATGATAGGGATGTGTTACAATTTTCATCTTTCACGAATAATCATCATCATGTTCTATCTTCCCCATCATCAAGCATGCCATTGATGTTTGTGACTGATTTTTTTTGTAGCATTTGTCATTTTGTACTTTTGTTATATGTTTGGTATGAGAAAGTAATTGTATCTATATTGTAGACATGCCTCTTTGTACACTGCATATTTGAGGAAAGTTGAAGCCTTGAAACTTTGAGCAGGACATTCTTTTCAAAGTTATCAATATTATATATATAAGCTCAACCGTTGCTTTCCCACTAGCCCATCTATGCCATTAACGAACAAATAATACCACAAGTTTTCATTTACAGAAATATATTGTCTGTAATATCTGAAATATCTTTAAAAGTATTATACATGTATGGTTACAAGTATATCATGACAAAACAATAATTCACTCACAAAAGTCATTATTAAAGTCGCATGTATAAAAGTTTCCTACATTTATTTTAACAGAGCTAAACAGTCCTTGTATAGGAATACCTGAAACTGGTTTCTGTAGTATAACTAGCTATGGTAGGCAGTGATACTCATAATGTCCAGTTTCAATGGGGGTCTCTTGTTGATATATTCCCTATATTTGTGCAAGTATGTAAAATGGTAGGTATCTATGTATCTCTGAATGAAAGAATATTCGTCCATCGTGTATTTAATGATTATTTAAATATTGCTGTTGAGTGTATGGACGGACGTATGGACATATAGACAGAACGTCCATACATGAGCCTATCTTACTGCACAGTTATATTTTTGTTACCTATTGTGTACAGCTCAATAAACATCATTGTCAGTATTACATTGTCTTGCTTTGTCATGTCCTTGCCAAGCTGGTAGCAACAACAAAAGGATTTTTAGAAGCAACCCTTTACGGTATTCCTCTTCCTGTTGGATTAGGCACAGATACAGTCCTTTAGGCATCTCCAGTTCTCTTCATAATGGAGAGGGTTAAAAATATGGTAGTCTCTATTTACAACAGTTCACATGTTTTCTGGAAACTATATTTAGTCAAGTAGAATGTGAACATAACCGTAAAGTGGAGTACAAATACCATTTTATTGCTTTAGTAGACATGGGGTTGTAGTCTAGGAATTTGTATTGACGTCATTAGACCTGCCCCTTTTCAAATAGTGATTGAGGATCAAATATTTTTTTCGAGATAAACATAAAGTTTATATCAAATGAAAGGCAATAACACAGAGATTATGAAAAATATGCATTGAACAAAGACTCATAATTATACGGTCAAATAAGATTAACTCAAATCCAAAAGAGCATTTTTAAACATTACTGCTAATAATTTAACAAGTGGTATGAAACCTAAATAAACATTTTTTATTTATATTCTAGAAAGTGTCTGCTATCTGTTAACATCAATATTGTGTTCATATCTTTGATAGGTATACTAGTTTTAAAATGGTGGGGGTACATCTAAAAATTCCAATTTTGACTAACAAATGCATAAACATTACATAGTTGTACAAGGAAAATGTTTAAACTAGTTCTATATTATTTTTTTACAACTTGTAAGCCACCTGATAACACTAATATTGTGTTCATATTATATTGATTAGTCGCTGAGGTCTATTAGTTTGAACATGGTGGGGGTTCATCTCAAAATACCAATTTTGACGAAATATGCGTAAAGTATCTTTTAAATATCTGCTAATGTTTGATACCAAACTTTATATGTTTATCTTGAAAAACATATTTGACCCTCATAATCATTATTTGAACAGGGGCGTGGCTAATTATCTCAATACAAAAAAAAATGCGCAAGGGGGCCAAAGTGGCACCCGTCAATTTCTTCAACTACACACCTCTAACTATCATTTGAAGCAATAACATCGCATTTGTACGCAACTTT
>JAUTBX010055550.1:16314-30790 GCA_032361465.1 Lepetodrilus tevnianus | reverse complement strand
CCTGCGATGAAACCTGTAGAAAGGTAGAGTAGGTTGATTTCAATAGCTTTGGGACATGGCGTGTCATAGGTAGGGCAGGTTCACAACAGTGGCCATGGAACAAAACCTGTACTGTTCTCAGATTCACATTAGAAGCTATGGCCAAAGATTAAACCCGTAGAAAGGTAGAGTAGGTGGATTTCAATAGTCTTGGGACATGGCGTGTCATAGGTAGGGCAGGTTCACAACAGTAGCCATGGAACAAAACCTGTACTGTTCTCAGGTTCACATTAGAAGCTATGGCCAAGATTAAACCTGTAGAAAGGTAGAGCAGGTTGATTTCAATAGCTTTGGGACATGACGTGTCATAGGTAGGGCAGGTTCACAACAGTAGTCATGGAACAACACCTGTACTGTTCTCAGGTTCACATTGGAAGTCCTGCGATGAAACCTGTAGAAAGCTAGAGCAGGTTCATTCCAATAGTCTTGGGACATGGCGTGTCATAGGTAAGGCAGGTTCACAACAGTAGCCATGGAACAACACCTGTACTGTTCTCAGGTTCGCATTGGAAGTCATGGGATGAAACCTGTAGAAAGGTAGAGTAGATTCATTCCAATAGTCTTGGGACATGGCGTGTCATAGGTAAGGCAGGTTCACAACAGTAGCCATGGAACAACACCTGTACTGTTCTCAGGTTCACATTGGAAGTCCTGCGATGAAACCTGTAGAAAGGTAGAGTAGGTTGATTTCAATAGCTTTGGGACATGGCGTGTTATAGTTAGGGCAGGTTCACAACAGTGGCCATTGGAACAAAACCTGTACTGTTCTCAGGTTCCCATTAGAAGCTCTGGGATTAAACTTGTGTTTAGTTTAAATAATAAAAGATATTTCACACTAGAATCTCTTGGACAAATCTCAGGTTCACATCAGAAGCTCTGGGGTTAAACTTGTATGTAGGTTGTTAAAGAAGGTACACACTAGACATGCTGGGGCATGACTTGTCATAGGAAAAGCAGGTTTACAACAGTAGCCTTGCTCTTGGAATAACATCTTTACTGCATGGTTTCAGGTTTGCATCAGAGGTTCTGGGGTTAAATTTGTATGTAGGCTGCTTAAAGAATGTTCACATTAGCTCTGGGATTGCTAAAATAAGGTTCATACTATAGTATATTCTCTGAGAAGTCATTGGTATATGTAGCAGGCTATCATCAGTAGCATTGGGTCAAGACCTTGACTTGTCCTTTGTCCAGTTCTCAGGTTCACGGCTCTAGGACAAGGAATGTAGATAAACAGAACATGCCGATTATCTTTTTCTCTCCACACATTGGTTTCCAAGGCAATGAACAATATTTATCAAAGAATCTGAACCCAAAGCATGTATCTGTGTGTCTGTCACATTGTTTATACAAACATGAACAAACCTTGTCACACTGGTGAAGATGATACATCTTGTCACATGAGTTTCTTTGGTCATTACGAGTGAATCTGATGTTTCATCTAACATGCACTTTAATTTCACTTTCATAGATCATTTTGCTTTCAGAGATTTTACTTTGAAATGCAAAAATTAATTTCTTTTCATATTGGACTTTTCCAAGGATTGTCTCGCTATACATGTATATGTATAAAGTAGAACATTGATGATTGTTGGCATAACATGAATTGATACAGCTATTATCTTCTCTCCTATATGGTAGATTTGTGGGTAAATATACTAGTGTTTAACAGCAAAATTGCACAACACAAACAGTATTGGTACATATATCAACCTTTCTTTATAGAATTAAGTTTCTTTCTTTCCTTCATTATATGCGCATTACAGCATACCAGGTTTCTACCAGTTATATTTCTGTTAAGTTACAGTAAACCACGGTATGTAGTGTCTACTCCTATCTATGTACGTGTGTTGTTGAGTTGTAGGCTTCAGACGAGTTTTACTTGATCTTTTAAGTAAATATTTGCACCCTTTCACTTTACCAAGATTTATGAAATTGTAAAATAATAGTTAAACATTTTACTCATTAAAGAAGTCATTTATCGCTACCTGTAAACAACACCCACACAAAGACACATATGCAGGGATACATGTGCGCACACACACACACACACACACACACACACACACATACACACACATACACACACATAAACATGCATGCACACATACACAAACACCCACACACACCCACCCACAGCATTAATAATATAGTTCAAAATTCAAAGGGGCCAACCCACAGGGGACAAACTTTGAAGATAATTGTTTTACTTGTGGTGAAGTGTTTTTGCTTGTTAGTTCCAATGTCCGACCTGGTATAATAAAGTGCTTTTAGATCCGCAACTTAGAAATCGCAAGTGATTTTAACACCTGTTCCTAATGATGTGAACTATTTATTTGGCCCACACCCGCAGTCGTCTTTCTTCTTTCTACTCATTAGAGATTAGTAAAGTTGTCACCTTATTTTGTTTTAATGTGCAAGTACCAAGTTTAAAATAGTGTTCATCGGTGTGTGTTCTGACTTGACATTTCTCCCCGGATCAATGACCGATGGTTTAAAAAAAGATGTGAATGTGTGGAGGAGTGATGCTTTAAAAAAATAGTCTTTAGTCGTGAAGAATTTCTTTTGATCTTCTTCATGTTCATGGTGAGGTCGTCTGAGGGCAAGGGCTTCCTCACAATCACCAAGTGCTGAAGCCTTTCTAAACCTTCGTCAAGATGGATTTGAGGAGAGATCGCTTGATCAGCGTTTCGTAATTGATGCTCTTAGAACACTCTTGACTTTACTAGATTGTTGATAAAGTTCAGTATTATGGAAATCTTAGTATTGACAATTTAAAGAAAAATAGTGTCAATAATGAAATGGAAATGATAAGAATACATGTACTATCATGAATAATATGATAACTTTTCTTTGGCATATATAGAGTCGCACATAGCTAACTCATGTAGTGCTCTTATGCGGTGGTAGTCCATTTATATAGCGCTGTACCCACGCACTAACAGCCTGCTCAAAGCGCTTTATAGAATAATGGTTTCTTATATGATTCTGTACCTTTAATATTAAAAATATTATATCTGATTTGCATTGATTCTTCTACAAGAAGACATAAACAGTGATCAATGTCTACACTCTACAGTCTGAACCAATAATGAAAACTACAAAAGTAATACTATATGCATGTAATCAATCACTGTTTTCATTAGCCCTATCACTGCTGGAGACAGCCATAAAGAACTGTGCCTGTACATACTCCAACAGGGAGAGTGTTAAACAGCATTTATATCAAATTGCAATCTGAATGGGAAAAAAAAAATTAAAAAAAGATTTTTGTTCATATGTTCCTGGGTCACTAGCTGAAAATCTATTGTAACCCCCTACAAATGTAGTTGTTAAGAGATAGGCTTTTGAGGTTGGGTTGTTCAACAACACTATCCAGTTGTTTACAAAATGTGTGGTTATTCTCTCTATAACACATTACAAAGTCAGTTTATTTGGAGATCAGATGTTCTTTGTTGACTTAATATATTGACTTGTGGTGTTACTTATTTATCTATTATGAACTACATAGTCATTGTCACTTTCTATCTCGTCGCAAATGGGTGAAAGATTCCCGCAGCGACGTTAAACTCCATATTCACTCACTCACTTTCTATCGATTATAAATGACAACCAATATATTGAGATAAGTCTCGTGATCTTGGCAAGTTAAGTGAAGATAGCTCCCATGGTTTATCAATATTGTACACCCTATATCTACATCCAATCAGTCTGTATTGTGTGACAGTCTCTAGCAATTGTTATTCCTTTATGCTACACTGCTGCCGTACCCTGTACTGCCTATTCTCATAATCTTGGAAACAGCCATCCGCTTCTTAACATCATGAAATATTCAACTCTGTGATTTTGAGATTTAACGACTTCTTCAGAATTTAGTCGAAGGGACTCAATTTTTTTTTGTTTACCTTAGAAGTATGAGCATCACAACATTAGATCATTAAAGTTTTATTGCCGTTCTTTGGAACTTCAGGACAATAAGTATGTACCCTATTTCCTAAGAGAATCATACTTTGGCCAATGGAACAGACAAAATGTTTGCAATTTTATTCATTCATTTTCCCTTTTGTTATTGTTGGCCAGACTCCAGTTTTAATTGTCGCATTGGGAAAGGAAATTACCACCAGTGAATTATGATTCGAGCGATGTATGTAAATGCTGTGAGTCATCCGACTTAATTAGCGATTACTGAAGTTTGAACGCGGGGTAAAATCACTGGCCTAGATCCACCATTGTCCTTAAGACATACCACTACGATCAACTGTGTAATATTTATATACCCTTTTGTGTAGTAGTTTGTATTCAACGTGATGAAGCTAGTAAGTTAGTCAATCTCGGATGTTTAAAAAAACAAAACCACCAAACATTTTAGAGCTTTTGATAAATATTCTGGTAGAATTAATATCAGTATACATGTTTATACACTTTATTAATGTTTATGACATGACATAAATAAACTCAGGACCTGAGTGTGGGTGGAGACATTATCTGTTCATGCATATCTGCTATAAAGATTTTTTTTAAATGTGTACAGGCATTAATCATATGGATATATGAGCGACATATGTTTATCTATTATGCAAGCATGATTGTATCTATGCATACATACATGTATATTTGAGTGTATTGTTCCATGTTAAATTATTCAAGTTTCATATACTCCAAAACCTTATTGGCTAATCCACCAATTATCCCTATCAACAGTCATCGAAGGCACATACTAGTATGTATATACTGAACCCATTAGTGTGATGCTATGATCGTTATTCAAAGCATACCCAGCGTTTATCCATTTCCTGGTGCACTCAAGTCTTCGTTTCAATCCTTTGCTTCGCACTAAACAAACATGGCAGCAAATCAGGCAAGTTTTCGTTTCTCAGTTTAGCGCTGTCTGAAATACCTATCTTCTATCTTTAATTGAACCAGTGTGATGCCTGACTAATACTGGTAAGTGTTGCCAACCCCCTTCTACCATAGTCTATAGACACACCATTTCTAGTTGGTAGTGGATTTGTTTCTGCTGCCTTGACTGAACTTGGCAGCACAGTGGATTTGTTTCTGTTGCCTTGACTCAACTTGGCAGCATTGTGGATTTGTTTATGTAGCCTTGACTGAACTTGGCAGCATAGTGGAATTGTTTATGTTGCCTTGACTGAACTTGGCAGCACAGTGGATTTGTTTATGTTGCCTTGACTGAACTTGGCAACATAGTGGAATTGTTTCTGTTGCCTATGACTGACCTTGGCAACATAGTGGATTTGTTTCTGTTGCCTTGACTGAACTTGGCAGCACAGTGGATTTGTTTATGTTGCCTTGACTGAACTTGGCAGCACAGTAGATTTGTTTATGTAGCCTTGACTGAACTTGGCAGCATAGTGGATTTGTTTATGTTGCCCTGACCGAACTTGGCAGCATAGTGGATTTGTTTATGTTGCCTTGACTGAACTTGGCAGCATAGTGGATTTGTTTATGTTGCCTTGACTGAACTTGGCAGCATAGTGGATTTGTTTATGTTGCCTTGACTGAACTTGGCAACATAGTGGATTTGTTTATGTTGCCTTGACTGAACTTGGCAGCATAGTGGAATTGTTTATGTTGCCTTGACTGAACTTGGCAGCATAGTGGATTTGTTTATGTAGCCTTGACTGAACTTGGCAACATAGTGGATTTGTTTATGTTGCCTTGACCGAACTTGTCAGCACAGTGGATTTGTTTATGTAGCCTTGACTGAACTTGGCAGCATAGTGGATTTGTTTCTGTTGCCTTGACTGAACTTGGCAGCATAGTGGAATTGTTTCTGTTGCCTTGACTGAACTTGGCAACATAGTGGAATTGTTTCTGTTGCCTTGACTGAACTTGGCAACATAGTGGAATTGTTTCTGTTGCCCTGAACGAACTTGGCAGCACAGTGGATTTGTTTATGTTGCCTTGACTGAACTTGGCAGCATAGTGGATTTGTTTCTGTTGCCTTTGACTGACCTTGGCAACATAGTGGATTTGTTTATGTTGCCTTGACTGAACTTGGCAACATAGTGGAATTGTTTCTGTTGCCCTGAACGAACTTGGCAGCACAGTGGATTTGTTTATGTTGCCTTGACTGAACTTGTCAACATAGTGGAATTGTTTATGTTGCCTTGACTGAACTTGGCAGCATAGTGGATTTGTTTATGTTGCCTTGACTGAACTTGGCAGCACAGTGGATTTGTTTCTGTTGCCTTTGACTGACCTTGGCAACATAGTGGATTTGTTTATGTTGCCTTGACTGAACTTGGCAACATAGTGGAATTGTTTCTGTTGCCCTGAACGAACTTGGCAGCACAGTGGATTTGTTTATGTTGCCTTGACTGAACTTGTCAACATAGTGGAATTGTTTATGTTGCCTTTGACTGACCTTGGCAACATAGTGGAATTGTTTCTGTTGCCTTGACTGAGCTGAAAGTGTTGGCAGGTAGGGACATTGGTCTGGTAATGGGGCAATTTGCTAGAAATTGGGTGGTGATAGGGTAATGGAGGGACACTTCCAATGTCTGGGTCTCAACTCACAATGTGATTGCTGCTCTACCAGTCATAACTTTTTATATGCATGTTTAGGGAGTCGCAATGACCACAACTCTATGATCATGATGTGAAACACTGGTATCACCTATAGCTTAAACACGAGAAGCAAGAGCTATTGTTCACTATAGAAGGAGAATGTACACGTGTCACTGGTCTATCAAAAGTCACATATTTTTCCTATTAAGTCATGATAACCATATTGTCATGCAAACTTATTATTTTTCTAAATCAGACTAGTCTACCATACTAGACTAAAACCATAGCAGACACATATTCTCATTTGACTATCTCCATGTTGGAGGCAACCGGATATGCCCCAAAGAGCTTTATCAGTGTCCAATTTAGCAGGGAGAGGGTTAATGGATAATTACATTACCTTCAGATCCCATGGACCTGGAAATATTTGTCAAATATACGTGCACACATCATACACATGGAATTGGAGGTGTCGTAACATAATTTACATGTCTCTGGTAGTAACATACCTCAGAATTCTGGAGAAGATACAGAAATTAGTCGTGTATTGGTTATCTCTTTAAGCCTCAGAAACAAAGACTTACAAATGACCAAAGGGCCAATGTTACAGCTCACCAACTTT
This sequence comes from Lepetodrilus tevnianus, assembly GCA_032361465.1. Classification (NCBI taxonomy): domain Eukaryota; kingdom Metazoa; phylum Mollusca; class Gastropoda; order Lepetellida; family Lepetodrilidae; genus Lepetodrilus; species Lepetodrilus tevnianus. The sequence continues at coordinate 23,601 of JAUTBX010055550.1, read as the reverse complement.
ACCTTTCACAACAGTTACAGCTCGCCGGCTTTCCAGATTGGCCTAAACTACAAGCATTCTCCCATCAATACCTCCACTGTGAGCATCAGTGTACAAGTAAAAGTACTACTGACAGGAAGGATGCATTGATCCCAATAGGGTTCATCAATAGCCAAGTACATCAAAAGCTATAACAGTACATGGCTTCAAATTGACCAGATAGACCTATCACCAGTCACTTGCTGTACAGCTCAGCTGGAGAGCTTCATAAAAGAGTCAGACAAGTGCATTCCAGGCTGTAATCCACAAATCCTGGAATATGCAGATTTACTTCAACATCTCCTGGATGACAAGGCTTATCACGAGGAATGGTCAAGTCAACTCGGTCAGTGATACCCATGAACATTAAGTGCTAGCCCTCCAATCTTGTAAAGACTTGGTCATTTTGTTAATTCTTACAAGTCCTGAATCAATTTCCAGACAACATCATTGTCCTAGAGGCTTTCAATGCCGCTTGCTGCCTTTTAGCCGGCGGACAAGCGCGGCTTAGCAAATTGGTCTTATAAGACAGACCTCTTTCCTCTTAGCTGCAGCCGCGGTAAACTAAAGTATCCAGAACATGCAGTTATAGACTTTTAGGCTGTCGGGCGTGAAGTACTACCTACTCGCCCGAAATATCAATGACTGCGCAATTTCCACTTTTCTTAATTCTTGCTATTGGCAAGACTACTCGTATACCATTCAAATGAATGGGACAAAATTGCAGTGGTTACCATTACATGGGTAAAGATATTACATTTTCGTTGACATTTAACTGGGAGGTCCTTTGCAATAAGGTAACCTACTGTCTAGTACTGAGACAGTATGATGTAATTGGTCATCGAGGCAAGTACTGGAGCATGGCAAAGTTCATTATGTACTTCTCTCCACAGTAGACATCTTCATTTTCCTCAGACCTTATTCAGTGGCTAGGCAATACAATAGTGAATGCATCACATCCAGTCTAGTGATGAAGACGTGTGAAATCTGTGTACTTTTACGTGTAGCCTACATATCTTACCTGCCACAGAACAAGCACAGTAACACTGCACTATTATGTATTGTTTCCATGTGCTATTAATTCTGTACATCGGCACGTTTATCACTAATTAGGGATTAATTGTGGATGATTGATGTTTGGTCTATATCTAGGCTTGTACGTGTGATTTGAGCATACGCGCGCACGCGGAGATGAAGGTCAGAGATTTTCATCAGCCTAATACAAATAATTATTGTTCCTACCGGTATTGACATAATCTTAGAATAAACTAAATTGCTTGCGTTGTATGAAAAGTTTATGTAACTATTTTTATGAGGACTATAACCACATTAACTCTAGATAAGGTCACTTCGGGTTCCTAAACATGCCAACAGCATGAATGTTTAACTGTGAACTTATTAGCGGTGATGAAATAAATATGTTTTGTATGATAAAATGCTTGTGAGATCAGATAAGGTGCAGCATGTGTGTGCGGGTGTATAGATAATTGTCTGAATTAATACGCAAATTCAAGTTCATTTTCCTCACCTAGAGTAAGTGCAAAGGTAGCTCAGTTATTTGTGTTATTGAAAAGAAAAAAAAGTTAAATGCCTTCATGGGTAAGATTCTTCACTGTTAAAGGGCATTAAAGTAAGACAATGCTAAATGTTTTATCATGTCTGAAAAATGCCCTTTAACAGTGAAGAATGCATAGAAAAAATCTTCAGGAATCTTAATCTTTCAGCCCATTTGGAACAATACATTTCTTATAAACCACATTTTGAACTTGCTACATGTATGTATTTTGAATTCTTGCCAAAATATTATTGTAATGCCATATGTTGATTCTAATATGTTATGCTAATTTTTCTGATCATAATTCCATTATGGTACACTTTTGAGATATATATTATATCATTTGTTATATGAAAGTTCAACATCTATTAATTGTTATACTAGTACATTGACCTCTGAACTCCGACATTGATCCATGTACATTGCAATTAAAGACACCATTCCAGCAAACAGTGTAATAAAGCCAAGAGAAATGTACCCCATGCATATTAGTTGGCTTTAATTTGTTTCTTTCCAACAAGTACGTGTTTTGACATGTGTGCAGCAGTTTAAACAAACTACGTTCACCTCCACGAAACCGAGAAGAGCTTCGTTTCTGCGGCGCGCCTGTGCTGCGAGTGTGTAATTAAGCTAATTCAGAATGCGTTGTTGTAAAATTTCAGATCCGAGATCCCAGGTGCTGACGACATCTCTCCGACATTTCTGGATTCCGACTGAGACATACATAGCTCGGGACCGCTCCGGGACCGCTCCGGGAATGATACGGGGAGAATTCAGCCAATACCTCCGTCACACAACGTAATCCCCCTGATGCCAGGGACGAAAGCTGGGATCGAGTGATAAAGTGAATGTGTGATATCTATTGAGGAGGATTGAGTGCAGCGTGGAAATTAACAAGAAAGTGGGGGACCATCTTCTTAAGGCCGTTCACTCAGGAGAAAACAAGAAAGAAAAACATAAGAATTTACGCAAATTGTAAGATCCAACAGTGGAGGATTTACCCTAGCTCACTTGCGAATATTTACACGTCTCTTAATTACATTTGTAATAATTGGAAATTTCTGAAATTTCAATAGCTATACGAGACAAGTTGAATCAGGAGCGTTATAACTGATTTTGCAGCATTTCGGGAAGACAAATAGTGATTTATTATGGATACATTTGTGACGAGTGAAGTGTGCGAATGACCGATGAAGCATGGAGTAACTTGTACACTGAGAAGGGAAGAGCATAGACATTGTGATTAAATAGCAGAACCTTGGATAACCACAACCTCAGATGGACATTATATGTAGAAGCATGAGGGTGATTATAACTTAGGGTAAGTATAAATTAAAATTATATTATGATATTTTTCATGTATGGGTGAAAGATTCCTACTGTGACATAGAACACTAACTCACACACTCACTATAACATGATATATATGTTTGTAGTCTGTACGCTGGTACAGTAATAACCTTAAAGGTTGAATCAAGTGCCTAAATATATCCAATGTTGATATATTATTAATGATATTAATTTAGGACGAATGCCTAAATATATCCAATGTTGATGTATTGTTAAACTATATATATGTACCAGCTTGGAAGAATTCTAAAGTTTCTTTAAATTATTCAAATAAAACTAACTTTCAGCAAGATGATGTTATTGATTCTACCTTAAAGTAATTGACTTGAAAAAGTCAAATTTAGAAACATGTTTCAAGGTATTTCATGAATATTTGTTGATCTTTTTGTTTAATTATGCAAATGATCATTGTGTTTAATGTCATGTTTCATCTGAATTGGATGCTTTCCTTCACAGATTTTATTTTGAAAATGCCTAGAATATAGTATTATTATATTACCACAATTACAAAACTTTTCTGAGGACAATTTCATGCTCAACTAAAAGTTTTGTTCATGTAAATTTTGAGGTTGAGCATGAAATCATACTCAAAATGTGTCATAATCTCAGGGCCTGGACTACCTATACCAATACCTATCTGTGGCATAACAGAACCTGTTTTACACTTGTTCCAGATTTCAAATGTAACCTGAAGTGAGGTGCTGCCACTGCTGCTGCCACTGAGCTCCTTCCTATTGGATACTTATTTGAAGACGCACGTCCGGTCAGTGATCAGGACTGTCCAGACTCTCTGATGAGGAGTGGGTCAGCACAATGAGGCTAGCCACTGGTCAGCAGAAGTATGACGTCTGCCGCGCGTGGCAGCTGATCGACTCCTTGCAAGGTCTCCTGCTGCAGCTTGTGGTCTTCCTGCTCGTGTCCATAGCGCTGACAGGTAGGTGACACCCTCCTTGTATTAGTGACACCCTCCTGGCATTTGTGACACCATCAGGTGATGCTTCTTGAACCCACAGCAATATATCTATAGGTCATTCATTCATTCTCAGGGTCATTGTAACATTATGTTGGTGGAACACTCTTTGTGGCCATAGTAATGTCAGGATGATACACTGTCTGTGTCCATAGCACTGACAGGTAGGCAACTTTATCCTTGCATTTGTGACAGCGCTGGGTGATCCTTCTTGAACTCATAGCAACATATAGGTGACATGCTCATCATGTTCATAGTAATATTATGTAGCTGGGTGTGAAATACGATGCTCCTACTGGTCTCAGCCAGAGGGGTTACCCATTTGGCTCATTTGGTAGAACATTGGACTCACAATCCAGCAGCTCAGGGTCAAATCACAGGATCAGCATGATCCTCTGTTACAATGGTGCTCAATGTAGGTAATCCCTCTGACCAGTAGTAGTACAATCATGTAGGTGAAACACTCTTTGGATCCATATCAATGTCATGGTGTCATACTCCTATTCATTGCAATGTCAGTGTAACACATTCCTATTCATTGCAATGTCAGTGTAACAGGTGGATGACACACAACTGTTGGTGACATTCCTCATCATATCCATTGCAATAACAGATTGGTGGCACACTGCCTGTAACCATTAATGATCTATGTTGGCAACACACTCCCTGTATCAATGGCAATGTCCTTTAGGTAACAATCTTTGTATTCATTGCAACTGAATGCTGACACTCCCCATACCCACAGCAACATCAGTGACCGGCTCCTTGTCTTCATAGCAACAGTTAAGGAGCCATGACACTCATTTTCATAGAAACATCAAAAGATGAACAAACTCCATCCCACATCAATGTCCTCATTTACACAGAAACATATTGATGGCGTACCCTTGTATGTGATACACATCCTTACTTAATTATGTTGTGTTGTCTCAATGAATCAAAAGCAATTAAGCCTTTCAGCTGATACAGGAATCCTAATCAAGGTGGAGAAAATAAATGGGTTGTGTTGAACATAAACATGGTTTCAAGGAACATCCAAATGTAATTTAAATTCTCTTTAATGCAAGAATCTGATGAGATGGGAGGTGTTATCCATTTTAATTGTCAGTGTGAACCTGTGTGATATAAGATTCTCCTGCTGGTCTTGGTAAGAAGTGTTATCCCTTTGGTTCAATCCATAGAGCCTTGGACAACATCCAAGAACTCAGTTTCCAATCCCAGGAGATATAGTCATCAACTACAAAGGCAAACTAAGATTTGACAAATTCACATTGAAAACACATCCTGTTCTAATTTGGGATAGATTTAAATTAAGTTTTAAAACAATTTGGAATTGCTGTAGTGTATGCAATGTACATGTAGAGGTATCTGTTATCACCACCAGATTACATTGAGAAATCTTTACATAATATAGGTCTGTAATCAATCTTATATCATGGATCAACATGGTCCTGTTGAAAAAACTTTGTTATGGATGATTGGTACGCGGTGTAATCAGAAAGGTACACACGACTTATGGATATTTTCGTATTTTCGTTTCCATAACCAAATTAATTATATACAGCTGCACCTGTCTAGAAATGTGTAGTTTTGTCTATTTGTGGATGATTTTATCTGTACTTTGACATTGGGTGAAATAATAGTTTGCAGATTTCTGTGACTCATGTACATCTAGCTAGAAAACATGAATAAATATGAAAGGTGCTGAAAGTTTATGAATTTAAGAATGTGTGGTTTAAACATATTTTAGTGTGCGAAACAAAATGATTGGCACAAAAGCCAGTTTGGCTTGTATAAGTGCCGCTAGGAATATGTGTGTTATCATGTTGCAAGCTAGCTATTGTGTCACTGGAAACCAGATGCAACTTTCTGGAAATCAACTACATTAACCCTTTCCATGCTAGAGGCAACTGGAGATGCCTTAACTAGCTATACCTGTGCCTAATTCAGCAGGGAGAGGGTTAAATGTAGAATATTTGACCCTCATGCCTCAACAACTCAAGATCCCAAATAGTTCCAATGCCAATTTAATTATAAATCTTTTTCCAGAAAGAAAAAATATCATGTTTATTTTCATTAAACTACTGTGAGCGTGATACAATGGTTATCAGGGGTAGAAATAAGTTTAAATTTTCAGATGGCCAGGAGGGCACTCTACTCTTGAAACTACTACTAGAGTGCCCTCCTAAACATCTAAGGGCACCTAATTTTAATGAAAATTTAAAATTGTAATAAAAAGAAATATTGCTAAACCTTTTCAAGGTGGCGTTAAGCCAATTCTTGTAAATGGGACATTTCTTGGTAATATTCACAACGGGAAAATATTAGGTATACCTCAATTTGAGGTGTGTGTGAGTGTGTGATTATATATAATTATATGTTATAAACTTTGATCAATGTTTATATTTATCATTTGAAAATACCCAGAACGAACTATTGAAAATCAAGAAGGCCAAACGGACATGCCAGAAATTAAGTTTGCATGCCCGACAATGGTTTCAAGTGCCTTTGGGCCGCGGGCAGGCGTTATTTCTACTCCGGGGTACTAGTAATCCATAACCATAACAACATTTTATTGTTGTCACCACTCGTGACTAATCTATGCATGATTATGTGCGTCAGTGGCACAATATTCCCTTCTTAAATCATAGATGTGAGAATATATGAACATTCTGCAGTATCCGCTCTCCATGGTACAATATAAAATTACGACTTTGTGCTCCATGACTAGGCCAATCAACACGGGAAATTGAATGTGACCAATATGCAGTCGTGTGGCATGGTACGATTCTCCTGGGAAGAATTTGGTCCTGGAATGTTTCTGTCATGTATATATTCATTAGTACTTGCAGGTATAGAGATATAGAAAGTATGGCTTCAGCATATTGAAACTAAATCTACATGTTGGACTTACATGCATAGAGGTCTATACCATTCCAATGGGATTTCAACTACAAAGTGATTGAATGTGAAGCTTTTAAAGGCATACATGTTAGTAAATTCATGCCCATTATTCAATGTTCTTGCATCGTTCTTTCTGTCACGACAAATGAGTGAGTGAGTATGGAGTTTAACATCATTGCGGGAATCTTTCCACCCATTTCAAGGCATTTGCGATAATCAAGACAAATGAATGTTAACAACTTGTAGCAGATACCAGCAAAATAGTCTCATATTAACAACATGTAGTGATTGATAACAGCCATTAGCTCAGATGTAAGTAGATCCCTGTTATAATGATCCAGTACTGTCCACATCATCTGACTTACATGTATAACCAATAGCCTAATATTGTCCCATTGAGCTGCTATTCAATAGCCTAATATTGCCCCCATCAACAGACTTACATGTATAACCAATAGCCTAATATTGCCCCATTGAGCTGCTATTCAAT
>JAUTBX010055328.1:0-12814 GCA_032361465.1 Lepetodrilus tevnianus | reverse complement strand
AAGTATTGGCTTACGAGACACTATACAATATTTACACATAAGAATAAAACACGCATGATTATAAGAATATAAAAAAAAGCATGTATGCAAGTGTATATCAAACATTTTGTACATATAAACAGTTTGAATTACATATAGAAATAACGTTAATGTAGGCCTAGTTCAGGAAATTGTATTAGCAAATGCATCAGAGCAAACTGTGGTCATTTATTTCATGATTAACACATCCCGTAAGTCGTGGTTTGGAAATTCAGGATTGTATATCTCCGGCTAGACTAGCGTTTAATATATTCATTAATGCCTCAGTCAAATACCCTGTCCCATTGTGCCAACATATCCCCTATGGCCGATTACGATTCAGTTACTCTACGGTGTTACATCAACTGGCTGCAAGATTTATTATCTATTTAACACTTTAGGCAGACAAAAAAACGGCATTTGCGTTATGTATTTCATACAGTAATTAAATAATGTATATAAAATAAATGACATCGTTGCATTTGTAGAGTGACAACTAAAACACATGACTAACATTGCAGGAAGCGTTGGTTGTGATGCATAATGCAACTATGAGCAAGAGGAACTATTTTATTACTCAAAGGATATAGCTGATATCATATTTCCTGTTAACGCTCATTAAGCTATGCAGTCCTTTACTGTTTACAATGCCGCATTTTGCTATATGAACATGACAGCGTCTAAAAACGAAACTTGATAGTGTAACGTGAACGGTCATCGGTGACGTGTAAAGCCTATTATAGATAGGGAAGTGTGAGGTTTCGATTCTTCTTTTTTTCTATTAACATCACCTAAGGACGGTCATACAAGTGAACATTCTGTGTAGTACAAACGGTTATAGGAAGAACGTATAAAGCAATGTAAAATAGCAATAACAAAATGCAATATATATTATGGATTATGCATCACGGATTGAATGACGGGGATAGATTATGCTGTATTCTTTAAAGTAGTAAGAGCAGCTTTGCTAGCAATATTACGTTATTGATTTTTAAAACATTATTTGTACATGATATTACTAACAAAGAACAAACCTGAGAAAATAAATCGTTCTAAGTATTTATTGTCTCGCATTTGGCCCCCAACCGCAATTGTATTGTGAGCACAAAGGATGATGAGACATTGGTAAGGAATTGGCACATGAAACTGTCGTCAATGCCATGTCACGATTGAAATGGTGCTCAACATATACGCAATACATTATGGGGACAAACTAATATTAATCGTCTGAGAAAGATAATTGTATCATAATTTGTAATAACCTAAATTAGTAGCATGTGTCATGTTCAAATATGATCGTTACGCTTTAATATTATTCGTATCGGGATTAAAATAACACAGATTTATTGACAATGACAAATAGCTATGGGTTTGCGGTCTGTATATAATATACGCCGGACAGTCTGATCGGGCTGTTATATTTCCCCCACGAGATACGGTTCAAAAAGTATCAAATTGAATTAATATAATATAAATTGACATAAAGATCATGATGCAAGATTAATGACTGGAATTGATCCCTGCTGAATCAGGAAGGTGAAACAAGGTCGCCATGATACGTAATGGAAGGTCGCAGGACTGGATATAATATATTTATAGATAACTGGATAAGGTCACCAGAGATGGGTCAGGGTACGTGGGTGACTGTCTAGGGTGGCAGCTTTACCGGGTGTTCACTGCATAGAGGGGACAATATGGACACCTCACAGTATACAGTATACCTTCTATCTATGTGGGCAACAGAGAGAAACCCTGTCATGTCCAACCGTTTGTTTTAAATATACACTTCATCAAATGATTGTTTACACAGTTATACCTGTGTTGCAATTAGTTGTGCTGCAATGTCGCCATGACCTTCAATGAAAACCCTGTGTGAGGTAACTGTCCTTCCAGTTGAAATGAATTGCGGCATACTATGTGTTGGCATTCTAGGAAATTATACTTTGTATGTAGGCCTACATGTACTGTTATTTGATATCATATTGTGGCGTACGAGTCTCTATCTATCTATCTATCTATCTCTCTCTCTCTCTACAAATATATATGTATTCTCTAACTGTCCTCTATATCCTTTCTGTCTGTCTGTGTGTGTGTGTGTGTGTGTGTGTGTGTGTGTGTGTCTCTCTCTCTCTCTCTCTACGTCTCCCCTAGGTCTCTCTCTCTATCCCCCCTCTCTTTATTTCTCTCTCTCATTAATGTTTTATTTCCAGCAGATATAAAATATCCATATTTCAAGGTCGACTACATTCGATAAGCATTCATGCACGACGAACATAAAATATTTTCAGTGTATAAATAGTACACACGAGCTGTCGACGACTATAAGTAATCGACGACTGGAAAAACTAGCTCGCTATGCTCGAGTACCTCGTCAGCCTTTCAACGTATATCTATGTCCTGACTCAGCAAATACAGATAGAGAAATATATACATGGAGGTAAAGTGTGACCTTGGGGAACACCTATTTGTGAGTGAGTCGGCAGGACGATATGCCTTGCGCACTGAGGACACCCCCCGGTCGCGTCCTGTCAGTCCTGTACAAGTATTATCTATGCGGCAAGTCTGTTTAGTTTCAACAATTTCTAAACCCGTACATTGTACCCAACCAATAGCACAGAACAGCGTTGGAGACGGATGAAGTAATATTGTGCAATGGGTGTGCATGGATTCACACATTTATCGATATATACCCCAGGGCTAGGGAAAGGGTGGGGTGGGTTTTGGGGTGTGTATACAATAGGTAAACAATTCGCATCACGATGACTCGCCTTACCGTTGCACAAAGATATTCGGATTATATATCGGAGCAACTTATTTCAGGTCACTTGACAAATACGATAATGTCAGGCCAAGCACGTTTATAGAATCTGGCGTCCTCTAAGTTCGTGTCATCGTCCTTGGTAAACAGAGGCTCATCAGATACTAGTAGGCCTACTCCTGAGGCCGATGAAGGCGGAAACGCGGTGCGCATGTTCCCGAAGAGTGTTCAAACAAATTAACTGTTGGTGATCGGTAACTAAGGAATACAGGCATAAGTATCCAAATCTACATTCATGAATACAGTAAAGGTTTTGGACAAAATATCTATATTCCGAGTGTTGACCTTTGTGTGACCATCAACGCCGAATATTAAAATACTATAAAATACAGCGTTAGTTGTTTATCTGTTAATATATACTTAAGCCAGTAATACCGACCGCACACTGGAGATTCTCGTCGGCGACTGGTTGCCGATTTTGCGTCGGCCGACGGAAATCCCCAGTGTGCGGTGGACGGCGACTGCGATTTTCAGTCTCGCCGACCGATCTCACAATATCTAGCATGTCTTGATATTCGTCGGCGACGAATAAAAATAGATACAAATCGGCGACCGATCTCCTACCAACCGCAAACTAGACGATCGAAACTCGACGCAAATCGGCTACCGGTCGCCGACGAGAATCTCCAGTGTGCGGTCGGTATAACGCAGCACTAACATTTCACTGCCAAAAGCCGAAAGGGAATTGTTACTATGGTTAACAAGTACCGTATATATACTAATGCAAATCATTCTTGAATAGGAATGCTAAGATATAGCTATATCACACATAATGATTGATTGCTGTATTTGCTGAGTGACCTTGTTTTGAACGTAAAGTTTGAAATAATGATTACTAGTATACACTGTACGTAGTACTTTATTTATCGGTCACATTATGTTTTCAGCTTATTAAGCACTTTTTCATGTCCCGTGTTCTGCAATGGTACATATATATATATATATGAATATTATGAAACCTACGGTATTTGAATGGTAGTGTCACCTTGAAAACTGTAATTGAAATAATGTATATGCATGCACACAGTGGTGTCATTATACGTATATCTTAACGTGAATGTACATGTACTTACCAGTATTTCATGTCATAACCTCAATTATCAGTCAATGTGACTGCATCTCAACCAAAACTATCTTAACAACGTTTTACGAAAATACTTGCACATGACACAATTATTCCTAAATTAACTTATTCTCAAATTGGAGAAGCTTAACGAGTATATTATCTACCCACCCCCTCTTAGTTTATATTTAGCACTGGAAAATTACCATAGGCATCCCACTACGGGAGTTTAAATGCCAATTCCTAATGTCAGTACCTGCTAAAGACATGAAACGTAACATTAATATGCCAAGTTGACATGTCTGCATCACAACACTGCATGGTCTGGTTAGCTCGAGCTGTGTCGACAGTCGAGCATATGACAGGTCTGAGACTCGCCGTGTTAGCTCGAGCTATGTCGACAGTCGAGCATATGACAGGTCTCAGACCCTCAGACTCACCTTGTTAGCCGAGCTCCCCATGACGTGACACTCGTGAATAGTTATAATCACGTATTATCCCATACCTGTACAGCGACCCGAAATGTGTCCATAGATAGCCTATGCTTCTATCTGCAATACGTATTTTCCACATGAGAGAACAATCATGACTATCTAACGACCTACGGTGTAGTTTCAATTATCTACATGATAATCAAACCGATTATGTTACAGGTCATCCATAATTTATCGGCATGAGTTATCGGAATGTTACTTGTATTCAATACTATACTAGTATATCCCTAAGGCAAATAGATAGTCTGTATATATCAATACGTGATTTCAATTCGTGAAACTAATGGCAATTTTGGTTCGTAAGAACAGGGTGGCAGGAATTCACCATTATTGCCTTATTGCCACACTTTGAAAAGCAGCTATACTAGTATTCAGACGATGGAAATAGTTGGCCATAGTCATGCTGCCACACGTCATCACCTCCTAAAATCTTGATTTAAGAATGGCTAATAAGACTTGTGACGTCGTCGTGAAACACTTGCGACGAGGACCGGTTTAGGAGATCTTAAACGAGGCCCAGGAATATCCAGACAGTGACATGGCTTTGCCTTTGCCATGTTACAAAACAGGGGCCCGTTGCTCAGAACTATTGTAGCGGATTGTAGCCTACAAGTATTGTAACGTCAGCGCTTGTTATTGTGGCGGGAGCCCAGTTACAATTATTGTAGCGCTACAATTGTTCTGAGCAACTGACCCCAGAATGCGACTTTATTCATATTATATATCTCTCTGACTGCAGTCCTACAGCATGTGAGATGCAGAATGTATATACAATAGGCGGAGGGGTTTACATGAACTGAAGACATGCTTATGTTATTGCCATACTTCAGGAATACCGGTATCCAGACAGTCGTTGCCATGCATTATGCCATTATGTTACTTCAGTCTTCAGGCACATGTGCTCACGTGCAAGCATTGGCCATCCATCAGCATTGGGGTCGCTATATATCTGTTCGCATATGTTGTTTAGGTTGTCGGGATTATTCAGAAATGCAAAGTATTATAAATTATTAATGTCACTATGAGGTATAGGCCTACATGAAGAGTGTGATATGCCTCCGCTTGTATGTAACAGGTTGCATGGTTCATAGTGACCTTCGTCAACATCATGTAAGGCCTGCATTCATACATGCCGTGTTTTATTGTGTAACCTGGTTATGGTCACTATTACAGCGGCACGGTGGTATTGTTCAACTTGGTTAGATTTTCTTTCTGACAATACGCATTGTCAGACCAGAACAGAACTCCTTCTACGCATACCATCGCGTCATATCAATTAACACTTTTCAGGTAGAAATCTCAGCCACTGCCCAGATGCAGGTTGTGATAATAAGGGTTAATGAGCAAACGATTGTTGAGATTTCTATATGATACACTTATAGCTCACGCCTTTCAATAGGCCCAATGGAGTTTATAGTGTCTGGCCATTTCCGCATATATCAAGGTTGCATCCGGTCCAGATTTCCGTGATAGCTGTGTGTATTGTGTTCAAATATAGTGGCAGCTAGCCCCTTTTACTACCATGTGTTTGTCAGGTATTTGATAGTTCGTTCCTTCATGTGTGAATTAATAAAGATGATGGATAATCTTTTTTTAAGTGCGCACATGAAAGCTTTGTTTATGGAAAAGTCTTCATGATCAACTAAGACCATTCGGTAAAACCCTTAACAAATGTCAGTGTATGTGTGGTACCTGCTCGAGGTGGTGATGGGTGAGTGGGGACCATAGGACGAGTTCGAATCCTGCCACTGTATAGTACCTGATCACTGGATACCTTCTAGCGTATCAATGTATGAACATGTTCGTAGTTCGTAAATTACCCAAATGTTTGTTATTGTATTTATAATTGTGTCAATGGGTTTCGAGTGACATATTAGTAACAATGCTTATCACGACCAGAGTGGGTATTCCATAATACACTATGAAGTGCTAGGACAGTGTGCCGTGTTATAATTGCAGTCCATACCGTGACGACGTATCGTATTGCCGACACAAGATGAAGCATTGGCATTAAGAAGATGACACAAATTTCAAGGAACTTGCACGTACACATTAATTTAGATGGTAGTGTCTACTAGTGATATATCATCTTTCTTGCAAATAGACTTAGAATTGTCATAGTAGTAGAATATGTTGCCTTACTTGTCATAAAAGTATACGCCCTGTTTTTCCGAAGCTAACATATGTCTTTGTAGATGGTCCAGCATGTCCGGGATCATAAATCACCATTGACCGTTGTCCTGTCCAGGCCGAGTCTGTGGTGTGTATGACCATTAACACCAGGTTTATGTCAAAAACATACCAGATATATAATATATATGTTGTTGACCTCTCATATCTAAGCCTGGCAAACATTTCTATACTCATATATAAAAACAAGTACAGTAATGCATCAGGGCCGGTATTCATAAAGGGGCTAAGTCAGTTTTTGCTATATATTTGGTCACCAAAAAATGACTTAAGCCCCTTTATGAATACCGGCCCAGATGTCTTAATATTTCACGAAAGTAGTGTTCTCATTTATGGTGCGTTAATGTCCTAACGGTATATTAATAAAGTCATGTTCATCATTAAAATGTGGTTGATAGTATCATGTAAAGCTAATTAGATTCTCACTGCAGATCGTAAACTTCGAGGCATATGTATTACCTGATTTCAGCTTGAAACGAAATGAAATTGCTGGTAATAAATCTGAAGATCATATTCATGAATTATTCAACATTCAATCAGCGTTAGACTATAAAATGTGTCAGTCAATTTACATATTATGTCCTAGGGCGCATCCTCCATTGTATGATAACGGTGACATCATGAATGTATACAAAACAGTCCTCAAAATGAGTGCGTTTTGTATCGTAAGTATTTTTTGTTGGGGAAATGTGTGTGTGTCTGTGTGTGCGTGTCTGTGTGTGTGTGTGTGTGTGTGTGTGTGTGTGAGTGAGTGAGCGTATGTGTATGTGTGTGAGTGAGTGAGCGTGTGTGTGTGTGTGTGTGTGTATGTGTGTGTGTCTGTGTGTGTGTGTGTGTGTGTGTGTGAGTGAGTGAGTGAGCGTGTGTGTATGTGTGTGAGTGAGTGAGCGTGTGTGTGTGTGTGTGTGTGTGTGTGTGCGTATGCGTGTGTGTGTGTGTGTATGAGAGAGAGGGGGCGAGAGAGAGAGAGAGAGAGATAAAAAAAAAGCTTTTATTGAGTGAGCTTCATAGCGTTGTTTCCATGATATATCCGACATCAAAGACTGCTCTGTCAAGTATAACCAGCTTAACTAGTTATAACGTGTATTTACAATAAATGCATCACTGGCCATCCATGTGGTGTTGATACTGATCTCAAATTACAATGTATTTTGTTTACAGTAGTATTGTACCTGACAATTTCTAACAATGATCTGTATGCCATTTTCATATTAAACAAAACGATCTGACATCAAATCAATAAAGGAAATGATATACCGCTCGTCCTAGCACGCACCACAGAGAGTGATGGTGTGATATGCAGAAGCTCTCTACACTCTACAGTACCACAGTAGTTAGTCACCATTACAGGATGACGGAGCGTTCCCTTGTGAACGTACAACAATCGCCAGCAATATCCGATAAAACCATATTAATAGGACGAATGGCTCTTAATTATGTTAATCATGCAAGCCAGTCGTCGGTCCTTGTCTACAACAAATAAACTCAAGCGCTTCCATGTCTCTCCGCGTATTCCTGGCTCAGAATATCCGGAGATGTAACAAGCTGGAAATAGTCGCTTTTGTGATAACTGCGCTCATTTAGTTCACAATGATAACTTATCACCAGCTAATCATCGTACTTTTCTGGGTTGTTTACACGCTAGTCTTAAAATATGTTCTTGATGTTTGCATGCCTGTAAATATAGCGTTTTGAAGAGTACAGAGACATAAATAGACGAGTTGACATCGTACACTCGGACCACCCCATCATTCGGTCCGTCGTTGTACGTTCTATAACGAGACTTTTAACTATAGTATATCTTTCTGAACTATATAGTATGGGAGATACTTATAACTATACTAGGACGGTGTTTGGTAAAGACATCATACATTTACAATACAATACCGGTTATCTATTCAATTCCAAAGCAAGTGTACTATTTAAATAGTACGATGACAAAGAAAATAGTTGGTGAAATATGTTAGTTATCGCACGGTATAGACGTGTATGTTTAACCCTCTGCCTGCTGAATTAGGTACAGATACAACTTTTTAGGGCATCTCCGGTTGCCTTCAGCAGGGAGAGGGTTACACAATGCCATATGGAATTTTAACAGCTTCATGGAATGCCAATGTATATAACTGGCAAAAATAAATGTATTTAACTTAACCAAACTGTTTTCTGTTTTCCAACAACCAAATAGGTCCTGCCTGTTTGTTTACAATACCAGTATACCTGGGGGAAACAGTGTGAGTCTCTACATATTGTGCCAGTATATAGAACGCACATTTCTGTGTAACATTTGAGGAATGAAACAATACAGCGCCTTGCTCTGGACATTGTCTCACGAAAATAATACTTATTTTTATTACACAAAGATTAGGAAAACGCATGAAGTGGACCCAACCCCTTGAACGTGGCATTTTGTCCCGGGACGTAGTGGATATCTTTGAACGTGCTGGTATTTTGTCCCAAAAGGACGTACTTGAGATAATCAATACGCTGTACATTGACCTAACATTATACATTCAGCATCGGGCAGATATAGCGTGTCATGCTATGTAGGAACCGGAGATGTGGTGTAGTTGGTAAGTGGGTAGGACATGGGCAGTACCAGGGGTATACTATTTCATATTGCACGGAGATCGATAACAAAATGGGGGTAATCTCAGAACAGTTTCTGGACTTCTGAACTTCTGAACATCGCGAATTACTCGCATGTACTAGTATTTTCAGACAGATGGGCCGATTTAAGAGAACATTTCCTGAAATAAAGTATAATTGTATTTGGAATCACCGCAATAACCAATGAAGAATCTACGTCGTTGTTTAAGCCTACGGTTACCGTAATTTCGTGATCATGGTTCCGGCCATTTGTAGAAAAGATGGATGAGTAGCGGTATTAGTGGCTGGGGGAGTGTAAGGTGTTGCCCTGGATACTGCAGCGCTGGCAGAGCGTTATAGTGCATTGTTCCTCAATAGTCAGCTTGTACGGTAGCAGCATTCTGTATTAGAATTAGTTCGGCAACAAAGTAAGACAAACTATTCATGATTTCAAACAGAATTCATAATGGAATATACCGGTATATGCAATTTATTTTATTATAATTTGTTATATATGTATATGTACAATATATATATGAATACAGATAATGTTCATCATGACATATAAATTCAAAAAGGTGATTCCTGGAAGAATAAAACACTAAGAGAGAATACTACAATATATACAACGAGAGAGAGGGGGAGAGTGAGGGGGAGAAAGAGGGGGAGTGAGAGGGGAAAAGATAGAGTGAGAGAGAGAAAAACAGATAGGGAGAGTAACAGGAGAGAGAAGAGAGAGAGTGGAGAGAGACAGGAGAGAGAGAGAGGGAGAGAGAGATAGAGAGAGAGAGAGAGAGAGAGAGAGAGAATATACTAGTACTTGATATACAATGATGTAACATACATCATGCAGTGCTTCCACATTGGCATCGTTAATGCAATGAATAACTCTGCACTGATTACGTATCTATATATTCTTCTTCAGCTGTGTTAAACAGCCCCAGATTGCTGTGTAGAAACTTCAAACACATGGATCTCACGGTGTGCTATCATTTCTGAATGCTAATTATATGGATAGAATAGTCTATCCGATTAAGTCTAATCCTAGATAAGAACCATTTCCATACACGTTTGTAACACGATCCACATACGTGTAAATAAAATGCATCTTTATCAGGCGAAGCTTTCACGAATAACGTTCATTTCGAGAACGACAACAGATATTGTTTTCATTCTAAGTGATGGATTTTGCGAGTGTGACATACAATCCTGGGCAAAAATCGCCACTATAGCTCGAAAACCTGCTCGAAAACCTGCTAATAAATTCTTGTACAAATACCAGGCATGTTTGGAGTGTCTCTATATGAGCGGTATACACTGTAGATGATAATCGCTATGGCCAGGTTAGGGAGGTCAAGTGACTACTTGTATCACCATGGTCAGAAAATATCCTTCATAGAAGCAGTTTTGCCAAGTAAATGACGGCTATAAACTTGTCGTAAATCAGAAACTATCTACTCCCAGTTTTACTATTAATCAACTAGGACCAGCATCTGGTGGACATGTTCGATATAGCACTGCCGTATAATCGAGATAGCTATGAGTCGAGAATGGTCAATATAATGTAGCACGATAGCAACTCTGGCTTCATGAACACGGCCATGGAGTATGAAGATCGACAGATGGCGAGAGTCCGCCAGTGTTAAGATTGCTTGCTGTTGTGGCAGATGCCTGTGACTGGCAGACAACCATTACTAGTTCCAGCAGGCATGACCTGGCCAGAACGTAAGGCATGGTAGAGTGAGCACCACTAGGTCCACATCTGTTAATATGTCCTCGTCTCTGCCGTTATTAATAAACTCAGCTTCTATGCTGAAACCATTCTGTCTTACAGACATACCACCACGGTCTGTTGACATATTTCATGACCAAGCAAACATATTTACCTGAAAGTATGTACGTTTGATTAGTCTGCACAACGTATTATATTAGCCAACAAGCTGTTGGCATACTTCATGACCAAGCAAACATATTTACCTGAAAGTATGTACGTTTGATTAGTCTGCATGCACAACGTATTATATTAGCCAACAAGCTACATTTTCCGCATGTCCCACTGGTTTTCAATATTTTCATTTTTTATCATCTTTTATGTATTTTGTTTTCTCGCCAGTGTATCCCTTTATTTAATTGAATTCTTCAATCAACATGTGAATGACGAGGGACTGTTTCATTAACTGTATAGTGAATAATCCGCTACATGGAATTACTACAAGAATGTTTACGCTTGTCCAGTTTTTGTGAATATCCACGTACATTTAGTTAAAACAAGAATGTTTGTCATTGTATTGTATGAATACCCGGTAACCGCATTATATTGAATAGCAGCAAGAATGTTGTCCGCTGCACTGTATGAATGTAGTATATACAAAAGCCTATCTACATTGATGTAGCTACGACAAGAATATGTATTTGTGTAGTCCATCTATAGGTAGTCACCATATCCCATTACATACCTCTGTTATTATGACGTGTATACTACTATATAACATAATACTACAAGCACTCGTTGGTCTGTCAGTATCAGCCGGTGCTTGCAGGTTTACTGCAACATTCAGCGCTACAGATGTTGCGGGTTTCCTTGAATTCTGGTCATTTGAGTGTATCACAAAATGCCAAATTAAGTATGCATTGCGAACTTAATAAATGTGTATATACAAGGAGATACCACCAGACTACATGTATATTAATTACTGCTTGTTGAATATCCCAATATATCAGAACCATATGGTTGTCACATCTTGCGTCAGAAAACTGACCTCAAAGGCTTGAGTTAAAAGCATTGTCATTGACGATTTAACTTTTAATTATATGTGATCGTTGGATTTTTGCTGTAAGGATTCGCTAGGCATGGTTTTAGGCGAAATACTTATATTAATAGCCCTGTAGTCACCCAATGTGTTGAAATAATGTGTAGTCCATCTACAGTCTATTCGGTCGGTTGCGTTCCCGGTAAAATCGTGAGGTTAACTGAATTTCCGGATATCTGAATTTGGCAAGAGTTTGAATTTCCGGTTATCTGAGTCATTCCCGGTAAGAACCGTCCGGATAGCGAGGGATCCGGTTATATGATGTCCGGTTATACGGGGGTCAACTGTAGTAGTCGCATGTTGCATACCTGTGTACCAGGTATGCCTAATGTATAGTCACGTAGATTTACACACATACAGACCCGCTGTAAACTCGATCACAGCATATATAATAAGTATATATAGGCCCTATTTAAGTAAAAGTGCACTGCATAGCCTACCTACAACATAGGCTACTACAGTAGTCTATACGTGGTTGCAGTCCTGTGAACACAATGTACATAAGCAATGGGTGAGAGAATTTCCGGAACATGTATTCCCATCCCAGATGACAGGGCATGTCGATGGATTAGAAAATATAATCCTCTGACGTGTGCGACTGACTATAATCCACCTTTACAACCTACGCATCAACAGCCACTGCCTCTGAAATATGTCCGTTGTCGTGATGCCTAGCTCATTGTATAACATGAAATTATGCTGGTTTAAATAGTGTGTGTATAATATATATATCCAGCTGATATCGCAGGGATAGGGCTAATAGTCCGGCAGATAGGTGCAATATTTTAGTGAATTGTGCACTTTATGATACAAGCATGAATTTTGGCACACTGTT